>KB698448.1:0-28281 GCA_000349165.1 Anopheles christyi
GACATGGCCAGGTTGCCAACCGTTCTCCTGGATGCTCGGTCCAGGACTGCTTCCCTCCATCCTATTCTGCACCCGACATCCGACAGGTCCTTTTCCACGACAGGTGGCATTGTAAAACCAAAAAAAAAAAACAAATAATCGATTGTGCTGACAATGATATGGAAAATACTAATCCTCTTTGCTTTCATCAATAGAAAGAAGCTTTATAGCTGTGAATAATAAATGAATGAACACAATTGTGTAATTATTGAGAACAGAGTGTCACCTTAAAACATAAACACTATTTCACATTTCTTCTCTCCTTTTCCGTCCAATTATACGGTTTTAGTGTATCATATGAGCAATCAAAAAACAAAATAATGATCTTTATCTCACATTACAGGAATCCAGTCCAGCGCTGCTGGTGTTTTATAAGACAGGCAAATGCCTCGACCCATTCGCTCCGCATAACATCATCAACCGTCAAAAATTGCTCGTTTTACGAGCGTTAATATTTACTGGGAACAATTTGCACTGGTGGGAAATTCAATTTCAGTCCCCTTTTTAATGTGTTTTTGTGTGGCTAGCACAAACAAAGCAGCGCATCATAGTAGATCGTTAAAAGAAACGAGACAAATAATGGACCTACAGACGAACAGTGAAAGTGATGAAGCCAATAGAGTAAATAAAAACAAGAACAGATGAGGATTTGTTAGCTTTTGTAGGATTTCTCATTTGATGTAATAGAATGTAGGACCAACTTATTAATTAAATTATGAAATTGAACTTGCCCCAGATCGACTTCGTTCACCCAAGACACACCGAAGTTGGTTGTCCAATGGTGTACAGAACACTGTATTACACCGTCGAGGAGTACAAGTGTACACTAAACTCAAATTCATTATTATGTCAAGTCCAATATGCACCGCACGTTCACACAATTGGATTATTTGTTCATCTACCGTCCACTGAACATTAGAGAGCTCTTCTTGGAGAGTATTTCGAACGGAGGATCATTAATCAATGCTGTGCGCAAACGTGTGTATTCTAGACCACCTAAAGCGATAACGCTGATATCTCTGTGCACGTAAAATAGTCCTTCGCTCGTGATGGTATTAGACATCTTCCAAATTCTTTCGCTTTCCCCATACAAATGAAACACCATGCGCCTCCATTAGGCACGAACTACCAGGCATCTCCATCATGCCAAGATTTGATTATCCACATAGCAAGAAATTTTCCCCAAGAAAAAGAACTTCCCGCACTTCCCGCAAAGATAATACAGGATACTAAGGATACGCTAAGCTGTCTTACTTTTACCTTCTCTGCTAGCAATTAAAGTTCTCGTGTTTACGAAAATTAGTTTATCTCGAATATCATGAAAACAACAATAATTTGTTGGACTTGGCTACATGCTGCACCGCACTGATATCATAGAATAGCTACGGCTAAAGACCTTATCATGTAAGCTACACCTTCTAAATGATGGCATGCTTTAGTGTATTCCCGAAAGCTTTAACATCCTAATGCTGCCGCGGTATTTCTATAAATAATCCACATTTTTGCTACCTTATCCAATCGCTCCAACACACCAATGGGCTCGTTTTCATAATTAAAACCCTCCTGCCACGGTCAAATTACTGCTCGCGCTACCCTTGATAGCAGATGTTATTTTACCCAGGTCAACCGTTTGCGACATAGACCGCTAGAGAACGGGGTAAGCCAAAAACCTGCGGTATACTCGGTTCCTGTAAGATAATTAATCAACTTTAGTAGTAATTACGTAAATCCTTCTGGGCAAGACTGTACGCTTTCGAGGCCTTTGCAAATAAAGCTTAAAAGCCCATCGAGATCAGTTTCTTACCAAGGCGGAGGAAATGTTTGGAGGCAAATAAATTTTGAAATATGAGTTTGACCGTGTTTTGTGTTATCGATTTTATTCCACTAAAATGATCTATTTATACATCCGAATATTTCTCCTCGTGCTGGAGGCGTACATTTATTATTATGTTTAGCAAATATTAATAAATGTACTATTAAAATTTTAGGTTATATTATTGTTTTTTTATTTTAAAACATCATGAGCATACTTATAATCATTTTTCCATCTGCAATGCCAACAAATATTAATTAAAATAATGATTATTTTAACAGAAACATAATTATCGGTGATTTTCAACACATCTGGTACTACATTGATCAAATTCGTGTGGTTATCGAACAGTTTCAGAAAATGTTAATATCGTTGACATCAAAACTGAACGCGCGAGTTGTACATCGGCACAATAATTTCACAAAGAGGAATTGAAAGATTTATTGACGCTTTATCATTCATCATTATCTTCACGGTTCTGGGACCAAGCTCCCCAAATGCCGGACTGACTTTCTGGCAGTGGTTGAATCAATAATTCACAGATAGCCAAGCTCATCAGATAAAAGCACAGGTTTAGACTGATTAGGGTTGTAGTTTCTAATCAGAAGGACAAAAAGGCTGAATATTTAATCGGCAAATATCCTCAATTTTATACACTAAAAAGATAAGACTGTGACTTGTTGTTTTCTTTTAAGCTGGCTTTTATCGAGTTTATATGTTTATCAAGTAAAACTTGTCACATTACTTACCGAACATGAACTGAATTGAGTGTCGGATTATTTTTTTTATGATTTACATGGTATAGGATTCGGCGTATAGGAAAACAATAGCGCGGTTAACTTTTTGTTCTATTTTTCATAGGGATTACATTATTTTTTGCAATATATTTTCTGACCATGAAGCAGTCGGTAAAATCGCAGGAAACTCCAAGCGTCGTGATCCAGCTGTCGCAGTGCACCGAGCTCAACACAGTCACTGCAAGGCTCGCTCAACCTAATGTTAAAATGTTGTTTACGGATTTTATGTTGTGTTCCTGCTCGATTTCAAAGGGATACTGTAAATATATACCGTCATGTTGTAGGTGTCTGCATATTTTACTGACCATATCATACCATGGAAACAGAGTTACCAAGGCAAAATCTCTGTTTATGGTTTGAGTGAAATGTTTGCGTTATTTTTAACACATATTTTGCATTTGCATCATACATTCAACTGGTTGCAGTCTTTGTAAGAGATGAAATTTAAGAGAGATGATTTATAAAAGTGGAAACATTTCCCATGAATAACAAACCAAGAACAAATAAAACCACATTTATTAAAGACCGATTAAAAGGGGACAAATGTGTGCCAATGAAATTAATCAATAAACAAACAAACCGTAACTTAAAATCTAAAATCTCAGAATTTTTGCATTTGAATTAATTAATTAACCTTCTTAAAAGTTTTTGAATTTCCTTATATTGAAATAATATTCATATATCTTGTATGCTTCCGATCTAGATCAATATCACACATATGCTATGCTAGACCAAGTCAATCACTTATCATCCATTCTTGAAAATACCAATGTTCTATGTAAATGCTGCCTAGAGCAGATGTTGCAGAATAGTATCTGTCTGTACAGTTGCAAAAATCGCCATCTTCAGCATATTATTCCACTCAATGACTACCTTATTGGAAACGCACCGCACACCATATCCCAGCGACAGCAGTGCTTCAGCCACAACCAAAGCCAACCAGCTCTAAAACACTGTCAGCATTTTGTACTAGAAAGTCCCATCGACTTCATCGAAATCACTGCAGAGAGCTTTGTGAGCACGTGCGTCTAGGAAATGTCGTAAAGGATTTCGTAAATTACCCACCGGCTTCGTATGCTGCAGCAGTTCCCAAGGAAAGAGAAACTTCTCAGGCGATGGAAAAAATGAAACAACAAGACCATTCAGAGATATCTCACGTTTGACGCATAGCTGATGGATTTCATTGTATGAAGATTTCGTAAGTAACACCGCACCAACAAAACCCTTCTCCCTCTCATACTAACCTGATGTGTACATGGACGAGCCAGACGCGGTTGTATCTGGACGTCGCACCGAACTGGCACGGGAGTTGTTGTTATTGCCAAAGTGCAACATTTTGATGGGATGCGTCGCTGGATTAATAGTCGGTGCCATTCAGTAGAACGCCTTTGCACGTGGTCCAAACCAACATGCACCACTAACCACGAGTCACTACGGTTACACAAAGCTCTACTGTCCTAATGAACGTACCGATGTGTTCGTGGTAAAACAGCCACCACGACCAGTGCTTTCCTGCAGAATCACACCTTAAAACAACCGCAAAACTGTGAACGCACCTTCCAGGTTTGTCAGCAAAGCGCAAGCACAGGGAACTCCCGTGTGACAAATTATACCCTAACACTCGGATACATTCGTTCTACCTGATAATAACCAGAACGAGAGCGATTCTCCACTAATTCCGTAAAATTTCCCCCTTTTTACGTAGCTAATGAAGTGGAAACTGATAAACACACATGCACACAAACACGCCAACACGTAGTATGAGTATGGTATGGTAGCGCAACGGAAGGCGCATCAATTCACTGCGAAGGCGTGTGGCTTTTACTTTGCTCGATTGAACTATTCTCCACCTTACAATGGTTACTCCCCACGGTTTCACGCTAGAGCTCTACAATAAACTTCAACAAATGCACTAGACCGTCCATCACTATTGAAGGTGTCGAGATGAATGGTTTTACGCGCGCACTAGCACTTTATTCTTCGGGCGTCTTCGCCACAGGACTAACTCCAGTTTAGTTTAATGAAAGATATCTCAATTTTACAAAATATTTTTTTAAACTGCTCAATAGGCTGATACAAGTTTTCACAAATTATTTCTCAGTAGTGCACGATTACACCATTCGAAAGTACTACAAAGCGAAGCACGGAATCGAAATGTGCTGTACATTCAATATTCATGTGCGGAAAAGTCCACCTACCTACTCGCAAAAACGACGTACCAACGTCGACTAACGTCAGTCACCCACGGACGCTCTCCCCAAAGGTGCTCGAGCTAAGCCAGGTTTCCACCAGGGCCGCCCATCATAAGCATGGTAGAAGGACAATCGTCTGTTCCTCTTGCTATATATATGTGTTTGTGTGTTATCCGCTCAGCTTTCTACAGGTCTTCGTCGGTTCTCATCAACCGGTTGCTATGGCGGATTTGCTACGTTCATTCAAGCGCTCAGTCGCTCATTCATTCACCACCGTGTAGATCCTTTTTCTCGTGGTACTCATAAGTTATTTCAGAGCTCAAATTTGTAAGTCCGGAACAGGCTGAATACCACGGTGAACAAGCACGAAGCTACACACACTCACCAAATACACCGCTTAGCGTAGGTATCTCTCCCGAACATCATCATCATCACTCACCGAGGAGCGAACACCGATTGACCGAGCATTCTAGTGAACGAGACGAATCATTTTATGAGTACACTTTTCTTATTTGCTTTTAACACGACGATCCACGCCACTACACGTCCCGCCGAGCAAGGGCGGGGTGAAATAGAAACGATGGGTGGGAAATTCCATTCCACACGCGAACGGTTTCTTTATCGCAATTTTCCAACAAACACCCGTACAATGTCGCCTGCTAGCATTACAGCGGAAGGACACGCTACAAGTGCGCACACTAGGACGTAGGTCCCACGTAAGCACACAACCAAATAACATTGTGCTTCGTAGAATGGCCAAAATCTCACCGAAAGACAAAAATATCATACGTTACTATTGCTGTTTCGCTTCAAATGATAACAAAAATGCGTTTTGTCATGTGTATAGAAAAAAAATAAGTAAAAGCGCAAAAAGAGTCTAAATAATATACTACATGAATATACTACATCTTTATATAATAACGTTGCATTTAAAATAGATTTACATTAGTTTTTATAAATTATTAAAACAATAAATAAGAAAATTTAAAAATAAAAAAAACAATGGTGCTAATCCATGAGTAAGTAACACAGACAGTATCTAACTGCTTGTTATTTTCAATTTTTCACATCAATAAATTTTTTAAACCAAGCAAGTAAGAGCGAACACCAGCTTTAATATAAGATACGCATGCGTTCCTTACGCGAATCACAAGATCCATGATAGTGATTATTCGCACTACACAAGGGACTCTTAAACGCTCGAGATCCGAACACGATTCTTCAACTCAAAAACTCCGGGGGTGGTATTTTCTTTTAACATCCACGTTTGAGTTTGTTCTTCTTTTTTACCTGTTCTTGGACCGATTATTTTATGTTTAGGTGGAAAAGTATAAGGCTATGGTGTTCAGAATGACATACATGGTTCAGTTCAAAGTCAACCTGTAACTGATGCAAGCAGCTGAGCTAAAAAGGAACTGGCCATCCTATCATCAAACACTTCTTCTGTGTTTATGCTCTAAAATCCTTTCACTGCCATACCTCGCGTTGTATGAACATGACTCAACATACTATGATTTACCATTCCAAGCTAATAGCTTGTTGACTAGACGTATTCACTAACCAACCGTTGAATTCAGCAAAAACAGAGTTGAAGGAACGAGAGAAAAAAAATGACAAAGATAAATATGTACACTTTTTCCTCATTTTCTATTGCAGCTTCTTTTATTCTCAAGCCCTCTCTATGCGTTCGTGTGCACGGTGTTTGCCGTTTCGCTTACCCTATTCCGCCACATTGAGGCACGATCTCATCAGCCCTGTGGCTATCATTTACACCAAACGAATTGCTTGTGCCCTCGGGGGTGGATTCAGATTTGAATTGAGCAACTATAATACACTTCCGACGTAAACTCATCCCTGAACACTGGAGTCACTTTATTACTCGCCACCCTTCTGAAGTTTCTTCATCTCTGGAGTACCCAAGCCAATGCTTGCCTTGTACCAACCCACTAATCATCTGCATGATTTCTGATGTCCACTGACTCGCTAAAAACCTTTCTCGCCAGCAACAGTAGTCTGTGGTTGGTGCCTCAGCAAGATATAACTTCACACAGTCTCAGTCTATTCACAACTTCTCAACGTGTAGCAAAATGGAACGGATTGACTCTGTCGCATTCTCTCTCTCTCTCTCTCTCTCCCAAACACGCACACACACAATCACACACCAACAATCTCACTTAACGACTACGGGACACGTACAAAATGAACTGTATAAGTTGGTGTAATAAAACAGTTTTTCCGTTTCATTTCTCATTTCAGAAATTGCGGAATCTAACCGTGCGAAGGGCGGTGTAAGAAAATAACGGCACAGTTTACTTTAAGTCTGCCTGGCCATCGCACTTGTATCCGATTCCCTGTTTCCCGCTGGAGGTTGTATGGTAAAATCCTTTGCGTGTTCTCTTGCTGAAACACCGATCCTATTAAGCTTGCAATGATACTTTCGTGGAGTCCTAGCTTTGTGCGTGCGTTGGAGTACCCTTTCATTTTTTACATGCTCTATTTGAATGTTTAGAACTGCCGCTTGATATTCTGTTTTTTATTTTAGTAAAATTTTCTACTCTATTTATATATATATCACCTCAATATTTATGAGACATTACGTTAAATGAGCTTTGAAAATTGATTATCTTTTCAATTATTCCATTGATAAGACAGTCGGAATTCAACAGTTGAACGCTTTCTAAATATCATGCTTTTTAGTTACATATTCGGTAATAGGCTGACAGTGCAATTTACAAGCACGTGTTTTTGTGTGATTTGCAGTTTACGAAAAAAATACAAAAACTCTAACTCTATTAACCCATAAAACACTCATGTACTATTAAGTAAAAAACCGGATTTATGTGTATGGAATATCGGGCCAATCGCAAAGCAATTGTGATATTTAACAGCCAATCGAAGTTCAATTAGTGAGTTCTGGCTGTATTCATGTTATTCTTTGTCTTTGAACCATCCAGCCATTTTTTTACCTACAAACTTAGAGCCTATGGCCGAAACGACATACGAGGTATTTGGCAGCTTTTTTATTTGATACATTGATACATCATTCAATGAAAAATCAATATACAGTTTATTCGTGTACGTTTTATTTTTGTGTTAATCTTAAGTTAGTGGGCATGTTATGCTTATTTCATGTGACCACACTCATAAAACTGAACTAAAACATCTCATATATTATTTTCAGTCGTTCATTACTTGCCACACGGTAAGAGCCCGTGTTGTGTTGTTTCAAATCTTCTTTGTGAAATAACTTTGTTGTTTTGACATCACCAAAAGTGACCAACGATAAAAATGAATTTTATCGTGAAAAAATGACAAACACATGCGTCGTCATAAGTAGCATCGCGTTTAATGAACATATCTTTGTGCGTGAGCTAAACAACATCCATATAGCAAGGATGACACACAGCAGGATGATATAGAAAATTGAGTTTTTTCTGAAAAGAGCAAGCTAAACGAAAACGACACACATCGAACCTGTACACATCCTGCACGAACACGTTTTTTGTCACCATATTCCCTGATGAGAAAAAAGTTTGATACAGCCCGATGACGATCCTGCTGATGTATTCCGTAAAACGGTTTGACACCGACACCGATTTCTATTCAATGGTGTTAGCGCTTCAGCTAATGTCGGTGTTCTCCGCCTGGTATGCGTCACACGTGCTCGACAGCTTGGGAAAATTAATTTTTAAACCAATCACTCTCCTTCCCGACACTGACACCACACACCCAATGTTGGTTTCAAGGAGCCAAGCAATTTGTGAAATGTGAACCTGTGGCCCTGCATGAGCAATGTTCCCAGCTAACATGTTCCTTCACTTGCCGTCGGTGTAAAAATGTTTAACAAATTACATCCCGACTAGGAAGTGAGGTGCAAATTTATTCTGCAAAGTTTTAATTCCTTACGAATGACCCTGCTTTTAGTTAAATCGTTGTATGGCATTACATTACACTTCATACCAACAATAATCCAAAAAGCCATTACCTACATTTTTTAAATTTCACGCAGTCATGCCTGTCTTATGAAGTCTGGGATGAGAATTTAACAAACCATTAATGAACTTTTATCCTGATACGTAATCGTATATTTTGGTTTTACCGTTAATGAACCATGGTGAACAAATGTTTAAATGAGAATATATTGTCACACGGAGCTCCTTTTGTGACTCGGGCCACTTTTCCCATTTTAATTGTTCATTTTTGTAAAGCAGAAATACTCCATATCTTGGGTCCATATCACACATTGGGCTATCTTTTCTTAGAAAAAACCTTCGCGGATCTTGGTCAAACTATTTTCATCTTAGCAAACATTTGCTAGGGAAATGTTGCTGCTGATACTCACTGTGGATCTACTGAATGCACTGTATGTCAATATGTACTGGATATCAATAAAATGAAGAAAAAAATCGATTAATATATTTAAAATAGGTGAAAAATGATCGATCCTGTGATCAAGATATCATGGATCCGAAAAGGAAGAGGAGAGTAGATCATGGAAAAATAAAAGCACTCAACCACATTTTTCAAAACCCAAAGCAGTGTAGATGAAAATAAAACTAAAAGTGCTGTACAAATTCAATGCGATGTCTCTAAACGATATTAAGCCTTAACTTGAAGAGATGAAAACGGCTCGCTATACTAAGACAGGAGTCAGAACATCGTTCGATCGTTTTATTAACTGTACAACCCACAATTTGAGAACTATATGAGCAATTGGTAAAAGTTATCTATCTCAACCATTTTTATATTAACTTATATTTTTCAATTACAGAGTTTTCCAAGAATTGTTGACTTTTCTCACATATTTTTAAATGTATCGCATGACCTATAAATCAAGGGAATCTTTACTACGTCATACGTCAAATATTATTAAAAGTCCAATAAGCCATACAATCAAAGCATACAACAACTAAAAAAACTTGGAATTATTTTTTTAAAAAAACCTGTGTTTTATTTTTCTGCTCATATTGTAAGGATAACTCTAGAAACAAAATAAACATACTTTCTTGCTGTATTGACTTTTTTGGTTCAATGAGAAGAGCAAGAAAGCATGTTGATTTCGTTCCCAGGGAGGTTCTTACGAGAAGTATGTGAAAAATCATAGAAATTAGGTACGATGACAGTTATAACAGTCTCTCAAAGTCATAACATCATAACATAACAAGGCGATAACATATGTTAATGTATCATATGTAGTACATTACTTAAAATGTGATTCCTAGCCCAACGCAACACACATACGAGAGCAAAACTTCAAACTTTCATCAACTACCAAGAATTTTGAACGTTAGCTATGTTGAAATTCTTATTCATTTGCTAGGAAGTGCAACACTAAATCTCTTGTTTGTTATTTGTTTATCCTTCATGTCAAAACTATGTTTGCAATCTTTTCTTTTACCTTCACCAAAAGACACCTTATCAAATCTGACAGCTGAGAATACACTAGCCTTGTCATGGAAATTTAGAACAATCCGCACAGGTTTCAACAGCATTGAGATTGTCCAACTCTCTACGGTTCGTTGTCTCGCAACAGTTCTAACTTCCTTGCCTCCCTCTGGCACCTATGTTGCATATTTGCAATGAAATCGTACAAACGCTTCATACTTCATGCCATGAGGTGAGGTCCACCACAACCTATAAGATTCCACTGTTTCCCTTGTGAACAATAAAAGTTTGAAACGTGATGCGCTTGCAAACACCGGAAGTGTGAAGAAATCTGAAAGCATTCTCCTTCTTGCTGGAAAAGCCTCACGTACTTGTGTCGGAGAGTAGTACACAACCTGTACCGGTTTTACCTAAATTTTAGACAGTACAAAGCAGAAGGTCAAAAGAAAAAAAAATGCACCCTTTGACACAATTTATCACTTTCCTCTTTTTTTGTGCCAATCGGTATATTTAAGCGAATGGATAAAACTTGTTAAACTTGTTCTTCGTCATTAGTGCTTCTTTTTTAATAAGCACTACACCGTCACCTGAACAACTAATCAACAAAAGTAAAGAAAATAAACCATGGCCTTATAGAGTGTAGTACAGGACTGCCATAGGTTTTGGATACAAGTGATAGGTCAACTCGTTGCACGCTTGCTCCAGATATTGAAGATTTTTATTGATTTTCCTCACTATTGTTCATAAGTTTCCCTTTCCTATATGTTCATAAGTTTCCCTTGCAGCTTTGGTTTGTGTCTTTACCACGATTAGAATCCAACCCTCGATGATGAAAAACTCCAATAAAACGATAATGAATTCTGCCGTAAAAAATGAAAGCAACCCACAACCCCAAAAGATAGAAATCATTTTTTTATAACAGGCTCATCCTTTTCAATGCTCTTGATGACGCAGCTTTCCTTGAGGACTTGCGCGACAAGATCAAACAAAACTTGTATAGCCAACGGACAAAAGTTGAAGTTTATTTCATCTTACAGCGTTGCGACCTGAGCAACATAATGTAAATGTATTGTTTTTTTTAATGTTAAAATGAGTTTGAAAAGCACTTAATACAGGTCGCTCAAGAGAAGCACGTTAATGCCTCCCATGTTTCCAATAGTACCGAATCACAAACAATCTGAAAAATGTAAATGTATTTTCCGAAGGGATTCAAAACTAACTTTATAGAAAAGCAAAAAAGTGTTGGAATAATAAAATGGTTATTTTTTTGAGTATATTATCAACACTTTTATCGATAACTGTGCAAAAATAGTATTTAGAAACTCAATTACGTTGCAAATCTTGTGAACTTGAAATTATGTCTATTGTCTTAATAACGGTAAATTTATGCTTAACATAATTTACTATAACCTATTTGTTGGTTAATTTATGCACGGCATTTATGGTTCCGTGTCGGCAAGGGTTCAACTCGCAAATCGCTACCACATAATCATGCCAGAAAAAGTATGCAAATGAAACGATACGCCATTAACAAATAGCTTTCAACTCTCCTGCTCGAATTGACTTTCCTGGACTGAATGTGGAACAAACAATATTTGAAGCATATCACTGAATTAATCGTAGCTTACCCCAAAAAAGAAACCCATTCCACCCAGGAATACGCAGCCCAATAGGCATGTTTAACAAAAGTGAAACCATCACCCAACCCTATAATACTAAAGTGCTTGAACTTGCTCTTGATTGTGCCTTACCAATGTCCAACCCGACTGGTAAGCACATAACAAGGACCTTTTTCGACTGTTAATGGTTTCTTGTAGCTACAGCGGCTTAGGTACCCACAATCCTCAGAAAACATTTCCGTCAGCGTGCGACCGTTGAAACCTGAAACTCATTACTTCGCCAATACGGCTTTGTTGTTCACTGCTGACAGAATTGCCAGCCGTGACCAAGCACCATATAATGGAGCAAGAATTGAACGGAACGGTGGCCATGTCTTGAAGGTGATAAGCGCACAGTGAGTATCAGAAAGTTGTGTTTCCTTCGCTTTTTGCACTTTGTGAATGTCAGTACTTATCGTACCAAACTGTTCCACTTCGTTTGTGAGAAAGTGGTTCGGATATCCTGCCATTTGACCGGTTTTATAATATGGACCGGAAGCTGATTCTGTTAGCTGCTTTGCCTCCATCAAAGTGCAACAATAAATGAGTGCTTTTAGGTAGATTTGCATGGATTTTTTGGCATTTCCATGCTAAACTAAAATCTTCGATGGAAAGTGACATTATTACTCCATCCATACAAGCTCGATCACTGCTTCAATGCTGAGCCTTATCTATTACCAGCATAATTTTATTTACCAGCATGAAATATATCGCTATTGAATATCGGCATTTATTACAGATGGATCTTTTTTAACGCAGCAGAATCTATAAAAAATGCAAGCAATTTTAAAAGGGTTACTAAATCGCATAAATGTCATATATTCAATCTGAAAATTATTATTTGTCCATTACTGTAATGTGCAGTGACCTATTTCAACCGACTTGCCTTATATAAACTTTAATGTATATTTATAAGAGCTAATCGTTAAACTTTTCTGACATAAGCCAACAAGTATGATAGTACTGTCGTACGAAGCTTCTATTAAAATGCGAAGAAAACTTCATTTATACCATATTTCGAAACAGAAATACAACTTTTAAACATAATATGTGCCGGGATATTGTCTAGAAAACTTGTTTTAGTCGTGTTGAAAAAAATCTACCGATAGTCTATTGGATAGATATGCAGACACCTACAAGTCCGGGACGGAATCGATTACCCTGCAGCAAGGACTGACGTTCCAGCTGCGGGGTACGAAAAAGTATCTGACGCCTTTGTCTAAGCCGCTAGGACCATCCAAGAACACCTAAGAAAGTTAGGAAATGCGAAACCACGCAGGAAATTTAAAACGGTGTGTCCTAATGATGCGCCTTAAATGGAATCTTGTTCGTTTGACCACAAGTGCAAAGGTGAGTTTTTTGTTCTTTTTTTTTCAGATTGTTTTATCGTATTTTTATCTATATTTATTAACGCTCACAATCGGGTTTTTTTTTAAATAAATCTGGATTTGAAATAAAGCAAGGCCTGAAGGGTTCGATACCCATGCAGGCATCTCACTCAAAACATAAATCCTGGGCAAACTTAAAGCAATGAAATGGGTAGCTACTCATACAACAAAACAAAATATTAATTTAGAAAGTAATCAACGATCAAATGTTTCACAGAACACCATTCATACGAAAACCAGGTGGATCAGGATTTTACACATTGTATCAAGCATTTAACTACTATGCATTGATAACTTACCATTAAGTAGTCCTTTAGTAATGCTTCGTTTATTTTATTTCTATTCACATTCATAATAAACACTACACTATAATGAATTCATCTCAATGACTAAATGGAAATAAAACACTTACCATAATTGCGCACCGTGGCTTTGATATTGAAATGCAATAAAAGATAAAGCAAACACTAGATTAAATTCAACTGCATAAAATGAGGGCTGTTGTTCAGCCAAGTTTAGTGCAAAGATGAAAAAACTTTGTTGCAAATCATTGTTGTTCGTTTTTTAGCACTCAACAGAAGGACACTTACTTCCCATTATTTTGTTTCGATATTCGTCATCGCGCCTTCGAAACGACGCGTTGGTACTGATGGTTGCAATACCATAACTGGTTGCTATACCCGATGCATCTCCGCCACCAGTGGGACCACTGCCACCACCACCACCGCCATTGACTACAGGTGGTCCCATAGGATCGAGTGGTACCATCATTTATGTAAATATCACGTTCAGCTCACTTTTGCTGCGGTTTCGATACTGACCAAGATTGCTGCTGCTATTGTAAAATGTACTCTAAATGTATCAAATAGTCTCACACAACACACTAGCACGCTTGGATACAACTCATACACATTTAAATTAAATTCATGCAGAAATATGTAATTGCATTTTACTACCGAAACTTGTAGCTGTAATTAACTCACTCAGATCTAGAAATACAGTTGATGCTACAACAATATTACTTAATATCGATTCATATTTTAATGCATTTAAAAGTGCAACAAGAGTTCTGCCATCGTTCAAGCACTCCTTTCTATTGACTGTTTTGCATCAATGATCGTATCAGCTAGATATCGATATGAATTCACATACATCGCTCACAATCGACGAAGTTATTAGCATGAATTATTCAACCATCTGACACAGGTGCGACTCTTTCGTGAAATGCATATTGGCAGAGTCATACAATAACGTTGTTCTAATCGATAATCGTAACTGAGCAGAGGTCGATTTGCACTGCTATTGATGTTTAAATTACTTCCGAGTGTTTTTGATGCACAATGCACAAGAGTTAACAATTAAAAAAAAATGAATATTATCATAACTCTTTGAGAATTTATTTAAACATATATATATATATTCGTTTGTTTAAGATATCACACAATGATTATACGGGAAATGATTACTCTTGTAAACCTTTGTTAATGATTTGCATGGTCATGTTGCACAAATAAACCCGGAAAAGCAATTCAACTAATGATAGTCCAGCTTTTCAATCATCACAATAAACACACTCGCCAAACCACTCATCCTAGAAATGCCTTAACATTTATGAACGTTCCTTAAAACACACGATAGACCACATCATTTAGCTGAAAGCTTTTCCCACCACATTGGTAAAGCAACCAACTGACCGCTGAAAAATGCAACAGGTTACCTCTGCTGCTTCCGTTACCTTTTTCACAAATTAGCATGAACCAGCAGGCTATGTAGCAGACTACATCGTTCTTGTTTTGCCAGTGCAGATCGGGGCAGAAATTTGTTGGAAAGTTATAAACTAGGCTAAAGATTACTCAAAAAAAACATGGTTGACAGAAAAAACTGCTTCTCGTTCCGTGAGATGAGCAAAAGTAAGAATATGCTTCAACCATCCCGGGAACAACACTAACGGATCTGTGGAATTTTCCTAGCCCTCTAGCTCTCCCTTATGTTGTGCAGTTGACGACTGTATTCCGAGGGTTACTTTGCTTGCGAACACAAGCAATACATGTACTGAACTGAGTGAAACTATTCATTTTCGACTTTGCCTTACTGTGCATGCCCCCCTTGCAAGCGATGCAGTTGACATACCTCAGACCTTCGTCGGTTCCCTGCAGCAACTGTGAGCAAGAAGTAAGCTCCCCACTACAAGTCATTCCCGCTGAACCTCGAGAATGGATTTGTAAAAAGGTATACAAATAGGCAAAAACAAGGCGATCATTAAAACATACCGTAATACTACTACCACTAATACTACTGTTCCCGAAGCTAGGCGGAAAGCAACCCTCAACGCGAACTCTTATTATGCCTACGTGAAGTGGACCTTTCTAGAACCGGGCCGCTGTTACCGCAGCTGCACCGGATTCTCATGTCTCTTGAACTGCTATCACCAACTGCTTTACTTTACCACTCTTTGTTCCGTTTTCTTTTCTACTGGTTGTGTGTTCTAGTATCCGAGGTTTTGGACTTTCATGCAGATGCCCATTACGAAAAGCAAAAGACAAAGTTCTTCTTCACCTCCCACCATCTTTCAAATGCCATTTGAATACTGTTCGTATCACTTTGAACAACAAGTGGGACAAATCGAACGGTCACAATGAAATAATTCATAATCCAACTTTTTTTTTCTGCACAACTGGATGTTCGGAATAGGTCTTTGATATATCGATACGAGAACGTTATTTATCACATGGCCACCATACCGTGTTAGCTTTACGTTTTTACCCACGGACATGAGCCGAAAGTCATGTAGACAAAAAAAATTTGAGCATGTACGATATGCACTATTTTACGAAACTTCTGGAGCACATCATCCTCAAAACTCAAGCGACCAAAGATTAAGAGCCGATATTTTGTTTTTTTTTTCTTCTCGCATGGCGCATCAACCGTAACCGTTTTATGGCTAGCTAATCCAAATGGGGCGATCCTGTTAAGAGTCCTCAAGTCGTCTACCTAACAGCATATTCGTCATGAGTTCAATGCTATGACGTTATTATTAGTAGCATAATTGTAAGTATTTTACCTAAGACGGCTGCACCAAAGACAGACTGAACATAATAAAATGCCCGGGAAGTAAGGCGGAGTGGGTCTCGAACCATTACGGGTAAATCATTAAAAGAGAGGGGTTACACTATGTTACACTAGATCAAATGTGGTCAAAAATGATTGTTTATAGCGCCACGTTATGTATGGGAGGCCATTTACTTGCTTCTACCTGCTGCAGAAGAGTGTTGGAACTGCTACTAATCTAGGAATATGTTAATCGTAACTGTTCTAATAAAATCTAACACCAATTTTACAAAGAAACTCGTGGAACGTGCCGCGTTAAAGTATATTTCAAGATTTTCTTTTAAGATCCTACCCAATCGACAAATTCCATAGTTCACGTAGTATTCTTTCGTAGTATACACCAACAAATATTGTATTCAGAATCCTTGTGTAATGAATATTTATTTTATTTTACGTCAATTTCATTTATTAAGTCTAGGGCGGCAGTCGATTTTCGAAACTGTAGTTTTTTATATCAAAGTTAATCGTGTCTAACGTGGAGTCCTCTCGGTACAAAATCATGTGATAAATTGGGACAAATGCAATAAGCTTTAGTTGAGTAAAGTATTTATTCCGATCTTCTGTTGTCATTCATTCTATAATTTTTTGGCAATGTTTAAAAAATAAACAATGGAAGTTGCTTCACCTTTTACACTTCAATACGAATCTAGATATTACGTTTAAATCTGCTAGTAATAATTATCTCAATGAGTTTGCTGTTTTTTTAATGAATTTTATAAATGAAGTATTGAATGCAGTGAAATTCACTAATTTATTGATAGAAATGCAATCATTTTTCCCGAAAGAACACAATCTCATTTTTTTTGTTTTGGGCGCTTCTATCGTGACTAATTCCAGAACACTTTTTTGTAATTATAAAATTGTTAGTTCTTTTATCTCAACAACGTGAGAATAGGGATGATAGACGTATTGATGAAATTTTAAAGTAAATTCAAAATCAAATTATTTTAGAAGAAATAGTTTACGCTGGCTTTTGAAAGTAAATTGACATTTTACCACAAATCATGCCAGTCATAACTGCTATCTTTACATTCATTAAACTGGATACTTCAAAACTTGCAAATAATCATATGATAGTGCATGAAAAATGCGACAAGTTTGAAAAATTTTACTACGATTTTAGAAAAGTCGATATCCCTGAGGGTTTGATGATACGATTATTTTCGACAGCTGCTGATGAACATGTGCCCACTTTTTCTCATCGACAACGGCCAGCATTTCTTCCAGTACATCGCGGCTAAGCTTTTCTTCGTACAGCTTGTTTAAATACTTTATCATACGACCGTGCTGCTTAAGAGAAAACGCATGCCAAATCGATAATAACAATACCTGCAAAATGAAAATAATCGATAAAACATGGTTCTTCCCAGGAGTTATTTGCAACATACCTTCGAATCAGTGTATTCAATAAATTTTCCCACTTCTCCGTACAGCTGATCTAGCTCTTCGATATAATCCGGTTGACTCACATCTTGAGCATCGAATAAGTTCTGCAATACCTTCAGCTTACATAAAGCTACAAACTTTCGCTGACAAGCGTCCAATAGAAGCTGCTTTTGTTTGTCCATTTGACTGCAAAAAAATCAAAACAATGTTACTAAAACTAACATCACTGCAGCTAGTGATGGATTGAAAGAATACATACACCTTAAACTTTGCTGCATTTGGTCGATTATCAACCTTCATTCCATAATATGCGAGAAGGGAATTTTGATCAATTTCTTTCACAACCAAACTTGTCAGTTCGATCAAGCGAAGCAATTTCACCTTCAGCAGTGTTGCTGGTTGCGAGTCTGCAGGATCAAATGATGCCGTAAATGTGTAGGGAAGATTTTGTTTCAATTCTGTGCAATCAAAGTGATCGGCCATAGCCAAATGAGCTGCCAAATGATTCGGGTTTTCTTTTAACAACGCTAGATACAAATCTTCTGCATTATCCGTATCTAATTTAGATATCTGTGTGGTCTGATAGTCTCGCAATCCCTCGCAATACTCATCCCACTTGCTTCGATTCTCCTTCAGAGCCGTTCCATTCGGCAAGCTACCGTTGGCAGCTCCATTAGCAGCGGTAATTATAGTACCGGGACCATTTGAGACTGCGTTGGTCCCGCTATTGCCGTTGGTGGCGGTATTTGTAGGGGCAACAACAGCAGCTCCAGTGGCTGTGTTAGAAGCACTGGAAGTTTTCTTTGCCGGAGGTCCTTCGGTTAGTATGTACTGGAAGCAGTGTGAAACACACTTTTTAATTATGTCTTCCTTCGCATACGTAATACTGCCCTCTAGCCAAGAACACTGTGGTGGCATGGAAGCTTTCTGCAGCTTCTCACTAGAGATTGGTGCCAAATAGATAGGGCGACATGTGCCGGCTGCCATGGAGCAGCTAGTCATCTTTTTAGCACCCGACAACACATGATTGTACGATTTGTACACATCCACCGAAAGACTATTGCTAGCTAGCTTGAAGTTGACAATCATGTTCGCCTCTGTTAACTTCTCGAGCAGTTCCTTTTTCTCATGACGCACCTGCAAGCGGATGGTATAGTCTCCCTTTTCCAATTTTTCATACTTTTCGTAGGAATAGGCGTCGCCGCAACGAACCATCATCTTGTTCGCGTCATACACCATCCAGAACTGGGATTCAAACTCGCTTTCGTACAGGATGTTGCTAAACAGTGGCGTGTAAAATGCTACTTCATATCCCTTCGTCAAATGCAGATGGTACGTGACAAGTATCTGATATATTTGCCTTGCTGGGTGGATGACATCACGCGCCGTTAAAGGGGTGACTTTTGTTTCAGACGGTTTTAAAACCATGGCTGCTGTTTTCAGTGCAACTACCGGATGAACTTCTTCACTAGTCAATGCGGTTAAGTCGATTCGATGAACTCCGCTAGCACTGTGCATTACCGCTGCAATGTAACAATTAAATAAATGAACTGCATTCTTACTTTGTTTCACATACTTACATCCATTCAACGGGCTTATTCCATGGAATTTTACTGAGTAGCGTAATGGTAGCGTTCCAAAGTTAGACCAAAACTTGGCAATACAAATTTCGATTATATGATCTCCCTGAAATATATCACCAAACATGAGCATTTACGGTAAATCTATTTCATATGCTATTTTACGTACCTCTACTCTAACGGGCTGTACTGTTGGGGTCGTTCCATTGACTGGCAATATCTTTTGCATCTCCATCGCCTTGCAGAACTTCATCGGTAGGATCTGCTGCGTATGCAGGAAAAATTTACCACCCACAGCATCATTCGAATCTGCCGAGCGCATCTCGATGACCGCCCATGTTGCGTACTTTGGTACCAAGATAAAGTCCCGTATTATGGTATGCGGTTTACAATCGACTGGTAGGTCACTGCGTACAAACTCTTTCGATTTAGGGTCAACCACGTGCGGTTGCACAACAGTGACCGGAATTTCAAACAAAACTCCCTTTTCTGGACAGGCAGAATCGTATGCCTTTACACTTGCTCTATACACACCCGGAGTGAGTCCTGATGGGTCCACCTTGACGGAAATCTTTCTCGCTGAATAGCACAGATCGAGATAGTTACCGCACTGAATCCAATGTTCAGTGGGTATAAGCGTTAGACGTACGTTGAAGTTGATCTTGTCTGCAGCATCTGTATTGATGTTTTATGTACTTTAGTAACTTTATAAGTATGATTAATGAGTTTCATGTATTCCTTACCAGCGAATTTTTCGTTGAATATTACCGGCTCTATGTTTACTGAAAAATCTTCCACTTTGGTAAGTACGCCATGACGCATATGAATACCTTTCGCGTTGTTATTGCCAACCGTGACGGAAAATCGCAGCTTATTCTCAATAAGTCCACAATAGGTAGTCAGATGCTCAAAGGCTTTTCCGACATTAAGCAATCCATTGCCTTGTGCAAACTTGTCTACGTAATCAATTTTGGTCGCCGTGTTCCATAGTGCTCGTTTAATACTGAATGCAGTGTACGGGGTGGATTTTTGTTTCAGTCCCGAAATCAGCAACCCAACCGACCCGGCTACGTGCGGGGCTGACATGCTGGTACCATTCATCAACTGTGCCTTCGACATTGTAAACTGTGGAACAGAAGCAATTGCAGCACCGGGAGCACAAACCGTCACCCCAAATCCTCCATCGATACACGGATCTCGCGAAGACCACGTATATACATTGCCTGGAAGTTTCTGGTGTAGGGCGTATTCGGCTTCCATCATTTCAGGGGATACATAAGCTCCGACACCTACGCAACTCGGTTGGCTGATGTCGGGTGGAGTTCCGATGGTGCAGAGTGCTGGACCGTGGTTACCGGCCGAAGCTACCCACACCACACCGTATCTGTTTACCAGCTCACTCATGAGCTCTCCCACGCGTCCAGAATTCGACCAGTGTCCATGCTCTCCATAGCTCATGTTGATGACATCAATTTTGCGACCTGCTTCGCACAACTCCATAACCTTGATTATAGCACGAACCAGCGCTGTTCCTGTTTCCATCGATTCAAGTCGTCCGTCTCCTATTGTTAGAGACACAATCTTTGCAGCAGGAGCGACACCATTCAAGTCGGGGTCATCCGGATGGTAGCCACTGGCGATGGAAGCTACATGCGTTCCATGGCTTGCTGTAAGACAAAGGAAACAACCAATCCATTCAAAAAGATTTCTTATGTGTATATCCGCGTCCTACTCACAGCATACACCGACAACTTCCAGTACGTTTCCCCCGTCGTGCACGTTGATGGAAACCGACAAAAAATCATCCAAATTCACGACTTGATGCGAACGGGTGTACTCCAGCACGTGGACTGCGTTTTCGAGATCTCCCTTCTCGGTAGTATCGATTACAGCCATCCAGCCCTCATTCGTCGGAAACAACACGCAATCGTACGATGTTTTCAAGTCGGTAAACTTTTTATCACACGTGTTCAAGAACTCAAGCGTGCTTTCCAGGTTTTCCTTAACCAGCTTCTCCTTTCCAGTGAGACCAGAAGGCGGATTCTTTGCCTCAAAATCACTCATCTCTCTGGCAGCCTCACTAACTGCCACCTTATGCCGATCGTCCCAGGTTTTCACCTTCAGATCGCTCAAAATGCGTTCGCGAATGCGCGAAGGTGAAAGATCGTGCACACTCTTCAGACCAATACGATACTCAGTTCCTGATACATTTTTCGACTTCATCGTGGAAGACAGGTGCAGTTTGCGCCCAGACAGGCCCACAATGGTACCTTCTGCACTGGCCGTAACGGTTTTACTGGTGTCCACATCGCCACAGCCGGAACAGTCAAACCGTTCAATAACCTTAACATCTCCGCCCGGGATTTGCTAATGCAATTCCATCGTTGTTTATTCGGTAAGAATTACATATCACCAAGCAAATAAAAAAAACCGATGGGGAAACATTAAGCCAAGCAGCAGGAAACAGTTCAATCGGTAAAGGCTACATTGCTGTACCAGTGCAATTTCAGCATAATTCGCCACAAATGCCGATTAGACGAAAATTCAATACTCCTGGTCTACCTCTTGCCCATGATCGCCACAACTCTACATACCTCTAATCCTTTGGCCCGGGGATCAACGCCAGAGTCAAGAATTGCAATTGTGACATCCCGGCCATCGTACTCCGGATACATCCGGATAAAGCTAAGCGCTCCGGTTTCATTCTTCGGTACTAGGGATGTTACAGGAAATTTCACATCAACAATACTTTCCATTTCCTTTCGCACAAAACTATTCACTTTCGGTACGCTGGTGCCCAGAGTCGTCTTCACCTTTTTTCTGCAGAATCTATTTGCTGTTTCCCTACTGCTGATGACAGTTTGACAACTAGCCGCATTTGCCGATTCATGCCCCCGAGATATGTTTTGCTTGCACAGTTCGTCTAACCACCGCTTTATCGAATGCGTAGAGCAACTGGCTCGATCGGCATGTGGAAATGTGACTCGATCGATTTTTCTTCGAAAGCAAATCCTTTCTAACGCTGATAAGATCATTTACAGCTGTCTTATATTAAAAAAGCAAATATTTTACTTAATTTACACAAAACTTCATACACTTCCCAATTTCACTCGATTTTTTAGTGAATGCGATGCGTTGGGCCTATACGTAATCGGTGCTCATCTGTGCGCATTGTTGACATATATCATTGTATTTTGACATATAATATTATCAACTATTTTATTGCATAAGAGGTAATAAAATTAGGTTTTTGCGTTGTACAATAGCATTAACTTCAATTCGATTCATCGTATTCCACACACATGCTTAGATTAGTAGGTAAATGAAAGTCAAAATTGAAACTTTTGGATAACCTGGCTCATTGTGACATTTGCTACATCGTCTACGTCATATGTCAAACATTTGCATCCTTCGGGAACAAGAAAAAAATAGCCTAGCGGTATTCCCAAATAGTCCAACGTTGTCTTGTATTTTCGTGCAATTATTTTATAATTACTGTCTGTGTTACCGTGCTCTGTTCACTTTGTTCAAAATAAGCTGAATCTCGAGCTCATAATGGAAGACTCATCATGTAAGTAACATGTACGCGATTTTTGGTGTATTTAAAGATACAGCCGGTTATCGCTCGGAAGCCTGCAATGAAAAAAACGCAGCTAAAACTACCCACACGGTAGACATTTTCGAGATTCAGTGTACATCTAAAGATTAGCACAGTTTACACATAATTTCAGAAATAAGATGCAAGATTAAATAACATTTTAGCAGAATCGCAATTCCATATTTGCCTTTCGTTCCTCTGGCCCACATTGATGAATAGGATTTCTTTGTTTTCTCCCTGCCCACTACATTGCGTGTTCAAGGAGGAGTAGAACGATGCAAATCCATCGTTCAATTAGTAATCAAATTATATTGTACAACCGTATGAAGCGCACCTGCGTGTAAGTCTCCTCCCGCAGTTGCAGTAGCGGTGAGCTGCATGTGTCGACAAAAAATAGTCTAAACTAGTAGCTACATCTGACCATAAGCCAATGTTATCGTAACAAGGTGACTCATCGTTGCAAACATTGTTATCACAATTAAACGGCTATAGTCGGTCCGAGAAGGCAAAAGAAATTGCCAGACTTCAAACAGATGCTGATCACATTCGTACGAGTAACGATAGGGAAAAACTAGCCGAAAACATTCACAATCTCGCAGTGTATGTAGAATACATTTAGCACCTGACTCCGGCTCTTAACACCTCATTGAAGTTCATTTTGTATACAGCACAGTTAACCATATCCTATTTGTCCTCATTTACACGTTGACTGTCGTGTCTATCACCGGTGGCTGACGTAGAACATTTCGCTCAGACCACGTCCGCGGGGTAGTAATCAATAGAAAATAAATGTATTGTTCTGGCCCTCCAACGTGTTAAATATGTAAGCAATTGTTATGAACAGTGGGCGAATAAAATAACATTCTTATGTAGTTTTTCGTAAGTTTAAACAAACGCTTAGGCGAAACACAATTTTAATATACTGTTACATGTTGTTGTCCTATCCAATAATTGTTACATTTTATGCCTTGCATGTTTTGCACCACATTCCAACCAAACTACATTTTCGCTTCCGAGTATGTTTCATTTGATGAAAAGGTGGTTTGATTATTTGATTTAAACAAATGTTGTATGTTTTATGTACAGCAGTGCTCGTTAAAACGCAAAGCATATTTTTATCTTTCATAATATCAAAAGTTTTCATTACTCTTACCTTACTTTCAAGTATGCACTTGATCATCAAATAAACACGAAACTTATGTGGTTTTCTAAATCAAAGTCACATACACAAAAACGTGATGCATTCAAGTGCAAGTCACCTTTACGTGCAATACAGCAAAATGGTAACTCAGCTGCATGTCGGCCTTACACTTTGGGTAACGTGAGATAGTCAACAAACCGCATCTGTGAGCGAAAAAGTTGCCTTCATTCAGCCATCCACTATGATCTTCCGTATCCGTATGATCGGCATTAACGACATATTGAGCTTTTTTTGAAAGGCTTTCGTTTGTGAAGGGAATATGCAATACATGGTGTATTTATTCGCTAGGGATCATTGGAAACCCTTTCTCGTTTTTGATCATATTACCATTTCGCTCACTATGTTCTCCAGTGAATGATCATGAACGATCGCTGTTTTGCTTTGCCTTTCGCTAAGCCCCTCGCAGTTTTTCTCTCTCAGAGTTAAAGAAATACTCTGGGACACGTAGAGAGAGATTTTTATGCGTACGCCCGTTACACCGCTCCAGCGGCGAACTGTACAAAGGCCAGCTTAACCATTTCCTCATGCGTTCGTATTGTGCCACGCTGCTCAATTCGCGGCGCGTTGCTTTTAGTTCACAAGCGCTCGTCAAAGCTAACGGACGAGCGCAACATTACCATCAGCTTCTCAGCCTTGGTGTCCACAGGTACTTTCCGCGGTTCTCGTTGCGGAAAAGCTTCGTTCGCGTGCTGTTTAAAACCGTTCGGAACTGGTTTTATTGTCTGATGCGTTTTTTTTTCGTTCTACGCGAAGGAACAGCGTCTACAGCTCGATTAAAACGACCCAAAAAGTGTGCCAAATCGGTGTTCGCTGATGAAAATTTCGGTAGCAATGTTTGCAGTGAATGGCGCAATGCTGCCATATTGTGGGTTCTTTTAACCTTTCCATTGATTTCACTCGCCTCGATGTTTGGTCAATAAAAGGCCGTACCTAGACGAGGTAGAAGTAACGGAAATTTATATAATTAAAAAAATATCGCTGTTAACGAGAAATATGTAACGATTGTTTGTGCTGAATGGAAAGGAAAATCGTTTAGAAATAATTATGAAAAATACGATCGATGTGGTTTTGAGGCTTACGTGACCGACCATCCAGTGTGCGTGAACCAATCGTTGGAGTGATTTTATTTTTATAACCTCCCATGAGGTCAGTAGAGCATGATGAATTAATGCCGAGTTTTGTGATGAGTGAGACACCAGCGAGAAACCCTCGAGCGCTTAACCTAGTGAAACATGTCTACCTATGCACAGTTCCATTTCAATTAAGTTAAACGACACTTTCTACAAACATTTATCGAGAGCTATTGCAGTTGACCTAGTAAAACACGTTCGTCTTTTGCACGGCAATGAAATTCCCATTTAACGGTCGTCAGCGGAAGCTCCGGTTGGTCTGCAATAATCAACAAGAAGCTTCTCACCACGGAATTTTCTTTTACGTGAAAAGCAATACTTACAACATTCCGTTACATGAAAGTACAGTGGCATAAGAAGGGTAGAAAAGAAGAGCGAAGCGATCCACGGAAAGGAAAAACAGCCATTCCACTAAGCAAACTCTCTGCAAAGCAGCATTAGAAATGCTTTGTGTTTATGGATTCGTAGTTCGTGGCGGCACACAAAACATCTGTGGCACCAGTTGTTGGTGAATGTAAAATTCGTATGTGTATTTGTGCGTTCAGAAAAGCTCATTGCACATTTTCACTAGTTTCCGACCAGTAGCAACGAATTGTTGAAGGGATTACGTCGCGATTGTTTATGGAGTGATTGGTCTTCAAGCTTCGTCGGAGTCGCTTTGCGTGAAGAGGTGTTCGTTGTGAGGAAAACAATCCAGGCGCTTCTTTGCACACTCATATAGCAAACTTGTACAACGAATTGTTTGTTAGAGGGTCTTGGCAAAACCGAATTGCGTATCCATCAAGGCCGGAGTGCGAAACACGAAAGAATTACTGTTGGACACGATGTTGGAGATGTTATTACGAGCACACGGCAGTTATATCATCATATTTCACTGTTGGTACAAGTTCCCACTCTCCCTTTCATTAAGGGGCCCTTAATTCGTTTCATAGATGAAGGGTTGTGAAGAGAATGCACTGTAAGTGTGACAAGTACTGACGTACTAGCGTGATATAGCTGACGCCGAAATACTGATCAGGGCCCCTGATCAGGTGGAAATTTTACGTTGAATGGGTGAATCCGGTGATAAAACACACCCATCCTCAACTAGTAAGCAACATTCGCAGACAGAAATCACCGACAAGATGCGTGTCGGTGAGGATGATCTGCCAAGTCTCGAGTACATCGAGGATCCCTATATACCGAAGCTCGATCCGAACTGCTTTACGCCCTCGCTGGACGAAGTGTACGATATCGACGAGGACGACGGGCTTATTGGTCACGAGGAGCAGCACTGGTCAGAGGAAACGGAGCTTTACCTACGCTCACTGACGCTCGATCAAATACTTGGTGTACCTTCCGACGACGAAGACATTGATCCTACCTCGGAAGTTGAACTGCAAACTGTTGAGACTGAATTTAATCCCCCTTTGTCATCAGACGAAGGCGATGCTAGCGAACAGACGCCCAGTAGTTCACTTAGGTCGTCCGGCAAAGTTACTACGAATGAACGGTTAGGGGTTGGTATTTGTTTTGAACCTGTCGGCAAAAGTCAACCAGCCGCCAGTCAGTCAAATGGAGGCGGAGGTGTAGTGCGAAACATACTGGCCAGCAAACTGCTGCTTGGAAGTGCAACAAATAGGCGCATCCGGGCGCTGTTCAATCGGCGCAAAATTCGGGACGTGCGGGTCACGTTCATCGATTTTTCGAAGCCATATCTAGCGCGCATCTCGAGTGGTGATAACTATAAAAGTTTCCTCAACATTGGGAGTGCCCCAGGTAAGCAGTGGAAGAGAGTAAACGAAACTACTGATTACATAAAATTTTTTTTACCGAGAAGCTTTTGCGTTACAAAATGTGTCCGCTAGAACAGCGAACCGAAAGCGAAGGAAACCTTTGAAGTATGGTAACTTGTTTCACACGTCATGGAGGACACTAGGTAACGCTCTGTGTCTTGAACAAACGTGATGAAAAAATGTATAATGCGAGTAAATTGTCAAAATATAAAATTGTATGTATAATTGTATGTATGTATGTATAATGCGAGTAAATTGTCAAAATATAAAATTCCTATTTTACAAACAGTTATATCGCTTCATTCATCACATGAAGATAACGTTTTCTTAATTTTAAGTCTCGTTGACCTATTTCAATTTACTTTTCGTCAAAAAAGTGTTATTTCGGGTCGTATCGCTCTCTACACACAAGGTTCTCATTACCCTTACAGCCACGATGCTGGTGTCCAGCTAATTGTACGCATAAATGACATCATTCCTTATCAAAAGAATATTTTAAGAGCTAAAGATGATTTACTAGGGAAAAAAACCTTGCTTGTGGTTTAAATTTGTGAAAAGTCACATCACTACAATCAACCATTCCATACACGTATCATTAGGCACACAATGGCCACTCGTACTCATACGAATTGTACCTCACAACATAATGTTAAAGCCGTTTAAAATATTGCCGGATCAGCTCGAAAAGACAATAACTGATCGCGTTTAACTTTGGTGTTTAAGCTGACCAAGAAGCAAGGAAAGGAAAACAAGAAGCACACATTCCATGATTACATTTAGACCGTAAACTGAGCCATATCCATTACCACGTGAACTGTGTGCGGTTAAGGGAAATTTAGTTGTTTTTTTCCCTTCATTCGAATTATTTCATAGTTTAAAGGCCATTGATTTGTTATGATGTTGCGTGTTGTCTGAGATATAGCAAAGAAGTAAGCAGAAAGATTTCACTGCTTGGCAAGCTTCATAAACGTTAACATTTACTGTAAATTTTTTTAAATCATCAATAGTAATGAAACTTTATGAATATGAAAAATAAAAATTATAATTCTTTGGGATCAAGAAGTTATCTTTTCTGTTCGTAGAGAGATTCCAATTAATTGCTTGTAAAAAACTAACGGTTATCCTATTTTTATTTCTTACTTACAATTTAAATTATATACATGCATTTCATAAGTCTAGAAAGCCTGTATAAGGCCGGCATGACCTCGTAGGTCGTTTACGCCAAGCAAGA
>KB698459.1:0-53625 GCA_000349165.1 Anopheles christyi
AAAGTGTCCTTTTTCACGGCATCCTTTTGTGCCCGAAGAAACAGATCCATCAATTCTTGATCGACGTTCTAGCTATATAGGAATTTATCCATTTTTCTCACTACATCTTTTCTGTTTTTTTTTTTTTTTTTTTAAATGTATTTCCCTCTGTTGAATGCATTCTTAATAGCATGTTATTCAACTATGAAGAGTTTCATTTTTTTCTTTTCAATTTCTTTAATGAAATATTTTGCATCTAATGTGTTAAATTCCTGAGTTTATCGCATAACTAAACTCCTTCCAATGGCGCTTGCTATAGACAGATTGTCTGGAAAATAGATTTTCATTCAGTGATTGAGTTGTTTGTTGTGTACGCTTTAGATTTATCGCTGATTTGCTTTATCCGCATCAACATTCATCAAGCCCAGTTTTGTTTGAGTTTTAAATTCGTTTAAACATTAGGTGTTTTCATCGCTCGGATTTTCACGCTCCCAATGCATAATCCTCACATTAGCATCCAAATCTCATTCCTTTTTTTCTTTCCCACAAACCGGTACACATTTGTTTTCGCTTCCCTTCGCGTGACCCTTCGAATGCATCCCATCTGTCATGATTGCTTGGTGTAGGAAATATTTAGTTCCGATTCACCGTTTCATCGAGGTGTCAACCCGTTTCATCCCTTGAGCGCATACACAGCAGCGCAGCAGCAGTTTGCAGGCAGGGTGCTGCATACTCTCGCAGCCTACTTGGATGTTTATTAAATTTAATCGGATTATCTCTCAATTTTCTGGTGGATTGTTATTATTATCTTGCCGGTACGGAGGCTGCAAACGGTGTATGCCCAAAAAAACGTGTCACCGGTAGGGATGAAGGGTTTTAATGCACACTTTCACACTCTATCTTTCTCTCTCTTGCTCTGACTATTACACAAACACAAACAGGGTTGCAGATTAATACGATTTTCTACACCGTGTTGCTTCGTATGTCCTTCGGATGAACAATTAGTTTCCATCATGATGACAAACACAACTTTGTTTTCCATACTCACCACCCAACCGATCCCGTTTAGTGCATTTAATTAGATAAAAACATTTTCACCTCCACCTTTTACCATCCGCAACCATCGTGCTATTGTTATTGTACCGCAGCAAACCACTGAAACCCATGTCCAACAGTGAGAAGAACGGTGTTGGAAAGCAAATCTCTTCTACCCCCCATGGGAGGAAAATTAATTCCAAACACCGTTACATTCACAAACAGTGGGAAAGAAAAAAGTACGCGAAGTCCGGCGCCTCAAAGTCTGCACAAATAGTCCCACCATCGAACCAAGGGGGGAGTATGCATCATTAAATGTCGCCACATTTTTTTTACCCAGGGCCGGATGATGTACGGAAGTTACCCAGTTTTAGCATCCGCATCCACACAGTTTTGGCAGAGTGATTTATATGCTCGCGTTTTTATGTTTCACATTGTGTTCACTGTTCACTGCGTAAATTGAAAAAGAAATTTAGACACACACCACAGAAAGCAGTGACAGCTGTTTTTTGGGGGGGGGGCGCAACCGGAAGCTGAACGACGAAACGCAACGGGATAAACTAAACACTGAATGGATCTGGTGAAAAGGTTAAAGTCAACGATTTACAACACAATGCCACAATGCCCCGATCCGTGTCTAATGTGCTTTTTGACGCGCGCTCGCACTTCTTTCATCTGCTGCGCGTTACCCACGTGTGGTGAAGTGGGGATGACAAAACGCACGCGAACCAACCGCTTGCGCTTGTTAATTGACGGGAAAATTTCATCCCCGCATGCTACGATCACAACATTAGCAACATTGTTGACTTAATGAATGTGTGCCATACGATCCAAGTGGCCCGTTTTCTGGGCTTTATCTTTAGTACCATTTGTTTTCGTATTTAAAGGTACATCTTTTTCGTTGATTTATGTGTGTGAAAAGAATTTTACTAATTCCATGCAAGAAATTGCTTGATTTGCACCATCAATTGAGATCCTCTATTGAATCTCTCTCCAACGGTGATTTCGTCCTGATAAACTGGGACCGTTCCAAGAAATGAGACAAAACGAGTTGCGAGATTAAGCCACCGAGTAGTATCAACACACGCCAAACAACCCCAAAACATAGGATACAAAAAAGAGCAAAAAAAAAGTAACTGCAGAAGCCACCGGCGGATGCAATTTGACCGGATTAAAATTTATTTTATAGCAGCTTACTGTCGCATTAAGCGGCCAACACACTAACGCCTCATAATTCTTGGGCGATAATTGTCGCATGGCAGTGTTTGCCTGTGGAAATGAAGCCCAGCAAAACCTGGTGATAAAGTAACAACCGGCCCGGAGCGAGTGGTGGAAGCGACCGACGTTGCTTTGTTCCCTTTTTAACCGTTTGCTGTTTTTAAAATGTTGTGATATTTGCATCCTCGCTGGTTCGTGGTTTATGTTTGGCTGGTTGTTAAAAAATGGCACGTATTTCTTCTGCCCTGTGGCGTTGGCTCCATGCTCGTCGGTAACATATGTGGGTGGTTGTACTCTATGGGCACGTAGATATTAAATGAAATAAATGCCGCGAAAGAATCTTAATGTGCAAGTTTTTAAAGCACATTAAGCGTAATGCTGAATTATGAGGAGCGGTAATAGAGTTTGGGCCATTAACGTGGAATAGTTCCTTTGTATGCGGTAGGTAGTTATTGTCTAGCGTACTAAGATAGAAAAAGCAGAAATGCAGAACGTGTCTGAGATGCTTAATTATTAGTGTTTCTCTATTTTTTAAATTGCTTTCTCTTTTATTAACTCATTTCCCTCTGCTCACTTTGCAGGACTGTCTGCCGAGATCTATTACATCCGTGAAGGGCAGGTGAATGCGTACGCACTTCACTTTACCGTACCGGTGCCGGCCGACTTGGAGGAAATCTCGTTCAGTTGGCAGAGCCTCGCCGACAGACCACTGCCCTATCGGATCAACATTGATTCTCCCGATCCCGAAGCATTGCCAAAACCATCGATGAACATATCGGCGCAGGGAGAAATTCCGGAACATATCGAAACGGTCGCAATCGGTTTACGGTGCAGTGGCGTCGTTTCGGCCGAGGTGGATGTGACGATAACAATCGAAATTACTCTCGATCGTTTGACGGGTAACACTACCGAGCTGCTGTTCCGTCGGAAGAAGATCTGCCTCATGAGGTAAGCTCGTAGGATAACATACTGCAATTGGAGACGTTTCATTAACTTTTGTGTCTCCTCACCAACTTTCAGTGAACATCCAGATGCGAATCAACCCGATCCATATTTACTGGAGAACGCCTCCAACGGTCAGAACGGTTTGATCACGATCATTATCGGTGGCATTCTCGCGATCTTGTTCGTGTCCATCTTTATCATGATAGCGTACTGTATACGAGGGTCTTTCAACAGGAAGCCCCATCACGCTCAGCCCATCCGTACGTCCAGCTTCCAGCGTCTTCAGACACATGCACCTTCCGCACCGTCCTCCATCGTATCACCACCCTCGATCACTCCCACCATTGCGACACTCTCGCGCAACCGCATCTACGCCAACGCCGAGCCGGAAGAGCTGCAACGTCGCATTTCTGAATTAACCGTACAGAGGTGCCGCGTACGTCTTTCGAGCCTTCTGCAGGAGGGAACATTCGGACGGGTGTATCGGGGAAGCTACAACGATAGCCAGGAGGTGTTGGTCAAAACGGTTGGACCACATGCTTCCCAAGTGCAAGTGTCTCTTCTCCTACACGAAGGCATGAGCCTGTACGGTGCACAACATCCTGGAATTCTCTCCGTACTGGGTGTATCGATCGACGATCATACGGCTCCGTTTCTGCTCTATCTGGCACCGGAAAACACGCGCAATTTGAAGATCTTCCTGCAGGAACCAGTGGCACGCACCCTAACCACGATCCAGATCGTCAAAATACAGCTGCAGCTCGCTCAGGCACTCGGTCATCTACACGGCCACGGTGTGATTCACAAGGACATTGCAGCACGAAACTGCGTGTAAGTATTCGATCAAAGCAAATGGCGAGCCTGAATCTAGAAAAAAATATTTAATTGATCGATTTATCGTTTTTTCCAGAATTGACGATCAGCTGCGAGTGAGGCTGGCCGACAACTCACTATCCCGTGATCTCTTCCCCGGTGACTACTACTGTCTAGGTGATAGTGAAAACCGTCCGATCAAATGGCTTGCGCTCGAGTCCATCCAGTTTAAGCAGTTCAGCGAATCTTCCGACACCTGGGCGTTCGGTGTGCTGATGTGGGAACTTTGCACCCTTGCCCGACAGCCTTACGCAGAGGTAGGAAAGGAGTTGTTTTCGTTATACAAATCGAGATCTAATCAGGAAATCTCTATCATTCTTCCCAGGTCGATCCATTCGAGATGGAGCACTATCTGCGTGATGGCTACCGGTTATCTCAACCCATCAACTGTCCAGATGAGCTGTAAGTCTTCGCCGACAACATTACTAGCAAAATGAGTCTTGATCACTAATTGATCCTCTATCTACCTATCCCCTATCATAGGTTTGCAATAATGGCCTACTGCTGGACGATGCTGCCGATGGAACGACCGTCATTCGAGCAGCTGCAGATCTGCCTGCAGGACTTTTATGCCCAGCTGACACGCTACGTCTAGGGATTGCCGAGTCCCGGCCAACGGTTCTACATGTTTCCTACGCCCCGGGCACTATCGTTAAGCTTTAGATTTAGAGTGAAAAACCGATCCCCCGCCACCGCCCCACTGCCCCCGCTACCCTCCACGTCGGTCATCCGTGAAAGCAACACCCTACCTAGTACGGGTGTTTCGTGACAAAAAGCGGCACCGTTGGCTGCCATTGGACATGGGTTGCTTCCACCTGCACTTGCCTGGAGCTCAATGTCTACGCTGGCCAGCACGGCTACAGTCAACGGTGCCCGCAAGGGTGGTAAAAAAGCTTTCACCAAGGAACAGCAGCGCAAAGATCACCATCATCACCATCATCATCATCAGCCGCATCATCATCGGTTTCCGAATTTTCGAACAGTTGGTCCAAGGATTGGGAAACAGCAGGAACATACGCATGCTGTCAATGGAGTCGGTGGTGTGGGATCACTTGCTGTCCTCAGCCAGAGGGTGTTGGAGGAGATGAACGAGAGCGTCGACGAGAGTGAATCGTCGGTCCAGCAGTACACCGTACCTTACGACTGTCGGTGAGCTGTAGGTGGACGCATGGCAGATTGAGGCCAGCGTGTGTGTGTGTGTACGTGTGTGAATATATCGTGCCAAATAATGAGGAAATGTTTTAGGTCGGAAACGGTCGATCGGAGTGTGATCTTCTTCGGTCTCTGATTCGTGCGTTACGTTAGTGCTGATAGAGTTTTTTATGCTTTTTCCGGGATATTCATGGGCCGGGAGTTTAGTCAGATATAATAAGGGAGAAGAGTAAGTGCTCTAGTGTGTTAGAACCAACGTATTCAATCATCTCATAGGAACGGTTAAGTATCATCATCATAAGAATTCATATCCATTCCGTGCATCGAGACGAAAAGATGGAGAACGGGGAGCGAATGGGAGGAAGAAAGATTATTTAAGCTGTAGAAAAGTAGTCCATAAGAGTGCGCGTTTCTTCTGTCTCATTTGCTGTATATAATACCAATTTAATCGTAGTCAGAGACGCGTTTTGTATAGCGACGAAGAAATACTGTGCGACAGGCCGGAGCGCGTGCGTATGTTGAAAGTTATTTATTTTTGCTAGATAGTCGCTAAACATCTTTTTAATACACGTAAAAAGAAATGAGGTCAATGATTAACAACAACAAAAGAGTAAGCGATGCGCTCGAATGTCAACACCAATAAAGAAAAATCGGAGAAAGCTTAAAACAATATCCAGAGAACTATCGCTTCGTTCATGTGCGGATTCCGCGTTGGGTGCATTTTGTTTTTAAGATTCATGAAAAACTTGTATCTTTCTCCTATCATGTGTTTGTTTGTTTTATCCCTTATCTTCATGGATAGAACAAATTACTTCGATCTTCTATCTCAAATCAGGACCGGTTCCTTGTTTCCGTACAGTTTTTCGTCATAATTAACCGCTCGACGTATCGTAAACTTGTTATACAAACTGTCTAGCAACTACTCCCTAGCATAATAAAGGAAGTATTAAATTGAACACTGAGTTATGAATGTTTTTATTTGCTGAAAGAAACACGAATAATTAGTATCACATGGGAAAATTACTGTTTACCGTTTCAAATTGGTTTTGATCCTTTCGCATGATCTTGTTGGTCTTTATTTATATTCTAGCCGAGACACAAACCATGCCGCCGGTCCGTTTGTCGACAGTTTTGATGCACTTTAGCACAATGGTAAAGTTACATAGAGATTTGTAACACCAAAGGGATGCTATTTTTTTATTTCAGGGGGTTTTTAATTTTCCAATTATTCGTAAGATTAATATTTCTTTTTTCAATGAATCTCTAAATTTATGTTACATAAAATTAAACAATGAATTAAAATCTGATTGCCTCTGTCAAACGGATGTGAGAGTGTATTGGTGAACCAAGAATCAATGAGCTCACCTTCTTAATGGGCAGTTGGAGATTTGTTGTGAAAAGTGCAATTTGTTTTAGTTTTAATTTCTCATAGATCTGTGTGCTAAAATAAGGATTCGCTTCAGCAAAAGACTCATAGAAGAAGGATTGGTACAAAAGACATTGGTTTAGCCATCCAGAGAAACATCTAATTATCTTCCCCGTACTTTCCAGCGATGGAAGCCCTAAACACGTACTACAGCAAGGAAGAGTACGTGGAAACTGCTTCCGGCAATAAGGTGAGTCGCCAAACGGTACTGTGCGGATCGCAAAACATAGTCCTCCACGGCAAAGTGATCGTGCAAAGCGGGGCTATCATCCGTGGAGATTTGGCTGCGGTTCGCACTGGAAGATACTGCGTCATCTCGAAGGGTTCCGTTGTCCGGCCACCGTACAAGCAGTTCAGCAAGGGTGTTGCCTTTTTCCCGCTGCAAATCGGAGATCATGTGTTTATTGGCGAGGGAGCTGTCGTGTCTGCGGCATCGATCGGATCTTACGTTTACATTGGCAAGAATGCTGTGATAGTAAGAAAAATTTGAATCTGACAGAAAGACTCCTCTTCATGAAAATTTACCAAACGTGTTGCTATTTCTTTCAAGGGACGACGATGTATACTGAAGGATAACTGTATCGTTGAGGATGGAGCCATCGTGCCGCCCGAAACGACAATTGCAAGCTACATGCGTTATACTGCCGACGGAAAGATTGAGGGTGGACAGGGTAATCCCGATTTTGTGCCCCATGGAATGCTGGATCTGATGATCGAGTTCACCAAATCGTACTACGATCATTTTGTTCCGGCACCAAACTGACGACATCGCGAACTCTCGGCCATTCCGAGAGTGTCACAGGTGCAGTAAGGAAGTAGCTTCTTCCCTGTCCAACAATTCCACAACTCGTGTATTCTTCATATGAACTATTCGTACCATTATGAGTGCATATATTTATTCGAAAAGATAACAAATAAAATCATGTATCGTTAAGTGAAAATGTTTATTAATCAATAGTGTATAAACCACACGGGTCCTTCAACGCGGGCAGAGAAAACACGGAAAAATGTAGGCTTAACTTATACGACGGTCTAACAGATCCTAACCTCTAGATGTCGGATGTAGTGGCAGCAGATTGAGGCTGGAAACTGCCGTTTTCGGTAACGGCAAAATGCTCATTTTTTGCCCGACTTCTTGATGCCTCCCTGAAGTAGAGGTCCACCCTTGGTTGCCTTCTGTTTTGCGGCTTCGAGAGCCTTCTGTTGTTCCTTCTGCTTCTGTTTGAACGCAGCAGTGTCCTCATCCACCTCGGACTGCTCCTTTTTCGGTGCCTTTAGCGGCTTCTTTTTGCCACCCTCGCGTCCGCTCATTGCTGCGAAAAGGAGAAGAGGATCGCGTTTTACTCAAATCAGTACACATATTGTTTTTGCGATAGTTTAACGTAGCAAATTTACCTGCTTTTTGTGAAGAGTTGGAAAATGCCCGAAAATGCGTATGCTTGTGATTTTGACGAGAGTTAATTGACGTTTGTTTTTGACAGATCACTATTCACAATGTCTTCGGACGGTCATGCCGACTGACAGTACATTATGCTAAAACTCGAACATTCAAAAACATTTGTTTGTAATCCGTTACAGCCCAAGAAATCCTAAGCAAATATCAGAGTCTTGTCATCGTGTTGAGATCAGCAATTATAATTACACCAAGAGTTTGGACAACCAAACATAGTTATTAGAAGACCACTACAAACCCGTGGTTGGCTTACTGCTTATGTAGCTGTTTAGATCCTTGTTTTATTTTCATCATTGGCTGGATCGATCATACACAAGTGAATTCTGTAATGAATTATGGTTGCTGTTATTTGTTTCTTTTTTTTAACCAAGCTAATCCTGGCTTAGTTGTTCTTAAGAACTACGAGCTTTTTCTCTATCTCTCTCGCTCTCTCTCTTCTGTATGAGCCCAGCCGTCGCTCGAACGCTGGGGACAATTGAATAGACTACCGATGAACCGAGATGATTTTTTATCTTTTAAAGCTACACATTATAAGAGAATTCAAAAATGTCCCTTGCATGGCCAGGACAGACCGACCAGGTTAGTATACTCTCCTTCTAGAGCTCGGAACAGTACATGCGACTGAGCGTACGTACGAGCGAGCACATGCGTCGTAGCTGTAGCAGTTGCGCTTGGATCCAATATAGAAGAATCAGTTTTTACAGATGGGGTGTTCAGCATAAAATCATAATATAAACAAATTAACATCGGCAGGAGTTGCTGATTATTAAGGCACCCTAAAGTGCTATATTCTAGCAAATCAGGCGTGACCTTCCCGGACCGAAAAGGCTTAAATTACGCCAAGGACATGCATTATCGAGTGGTGGTTGTTACCCTCCATCTAAGAAATAGCAGATAACACAAGATTTGAGAATCAAATCATTCTTAAAACAGAGTAACGAAACAGTGGCAAACTGTGGCCATCGTCCACATTTTTAAACTAGCAAACTATAGTAACGGTCAACACACAACTCGTATTACGGGACTGAAAAATCATTGCCTATGCTCCTTTTACTCTTCCCATCACAGAGGATTGCTGTACGCCCTTAGCAAAATGTAATTGTTATTACTGTGAGTGTGTGTGTTTATGTCACGATTTTCAAATTCTGCTAATATCTCAAAATAAAAATCGAACTTAGTCAAAACAGACCACCCATATTATTATTTTACAGCTTTCGTTTGTTCTCTCTGTAGGTTCGTCTGCTCTTTACATTTCACTCTAAACGCCTCATACATTGTTAGCTGCAGTCGCTACTGGCATTGTTTCATATTCCGGTAGAACCATTCGATCAGCGTGACCTAGCAGATGATAACTAACATTTCTATATATCTCTGTGTCTCCAAATTTCTTTATGTGCGTTTATCACACAATCGGGATCGTTGGCTGAGGGTGTGTCTGAGGGTATTTTCACTATAACATGGCGTCCCCTATTTTGAGAGGCTTTACCACTGTTTTGGTGTACATGTTATATGTGTTTTTTAAATCCAAGATTCAATCAGGTTTCTGTTGGTTACATTTTTGTCACTCGTGATCGCTCTTTTCTCCTCTTCTGACGATTTTTACTTGTTGATCCTTTATTCTGTTTTCACTGCGGCGCCTTTGTTCTGTTTAGTAGGGGGATTCTGTATTTTACGTACGCTCAGTTAGGATATTTGATATTGAAAATACGTGTTTTTTTAGATAACTACACTACTGATTAAAATTATCACTGATCAAGCCAGATAGCTGTAGGTATCCTTTTGTCCTTCCTGCCGTTCTAGATATTCTTTTTCTATCAGAATATCGATACATTTCTGTGATTAAAAAAAGAAAATAGAAGAATAAGTAACACTAGTAGATAATAAATGGGACGGAAGGCCACCTACCTTTATCACTTGAATCTTCGGCTTAAATCGTGTGGACAGTTGATTCAGCACTTCGTTTACGAGCTGCGTATGATTGAGCATCTTTCGCATCTTCATGATACGCACGATTGCCGCCTGGATGAGTATCTTACGATCTTCCTCGATGTTTTTGTGAGTTGCTTCCTGCTCTACCTTCAGTTCTGATTTCAGCGGGAAGTTTATGTTGATGCGGAGTTTGCGACTGTGTTTTAGTGTGTAAAGGGAAATACACAAACATACAATAAACATTGATTCCATACACTAGACTAGTCTTTCGGTTTACTCACTTTTTAAAGTCCTTGTTTAGCTCGATGGTTGAGTCTGGATGTAGCTTGCCTTCACCTTCGTAACAGTTAAGTAACTTCGTCTTCAGCAAAATTGGAAGCACTTGTATAAGATTTTCATTGTTGATACCTTTTAAATCACAATAATAGAACATAAGTAAACACATAGCTGTGCTTTAAAACGTGCCATCATCATTTACCAGTGTTTTCTCCCAACTGCTTGATGCTCCATGCCGTTTCTTCATTAAATTGCAACAGCACAGCCATTTGGAAAGTACTGGCCTGAATTGGAACGAAATCACAACACACATTCATTAACAGCGATTCGGAAATGCGCCAGAGAAAATTTTGGTTCTACCATACCTGCAGAGTGTATCGCATTCGGAAACAGTTCGTAATGAGCTCGCCGCGGCACATATTGTACAACCAATTCAGCTTACGTCCGGAATGTTGCTTGGCGTAGAAATTGTTAAATCGATGAACCGACTGTTCCAGCTGTAAATGGATTAAAGTATTGACATAAGCATCCAACTAGCTCATATTACCGTCGCCTCACGTACCTCGAAGGGCAAGGAGAATGTAAATCCTTGGCCGAATGGCCACGAACCGCTCGATAGCACCAGAATGCTGAAATCTATCTCGTTCTGTCCAGTATTTCTCGTGTCGCGCAATTTCTCGTGGTGCTTCCGGTACTGATCGTTCAGGTCCTTGGACACACCGATATCCTGGAACATCCGCTGCAGCTTGCTCGTGTATTCAAAGCCACAAGCTTGCTTCAGCTTCGATATCATAGACGCTTCCGCATCGTCGCTGGCCGACATGTGTTGACAAAGCCGTTTCGCCAGCATCTTGCTGTAGAACTTCTGGAAAACATCCTTATCTTCGATGTATTTGAACACAACCATCTATGTTGGGAATAATATTAACAAATTGTGCATTAAAAAAACTTTCTTTTTTATAAATCAATCTCACACGTTTTTTTCCTTCCTCCCTTCCTTTTACGTACCACTTGGTTGAGCGTGTCCTCCAGTTCAGCTTCTTCCGGATTTTTGCTAGATTTCTTCAGCAGCAAATCACAATACTTAGCCAACAGCTCGGGGCTTTTGCTTGCGCTTCTGCTTAGTTCAGTGACGGCGTTTGTGTTGATAAACTTGCCACACGCCTTATCAAGAGCTGCCACGAAACCACTGTCGTTGTTAAAAGCGGTAAGTACTAACGCGTTGTATTTTTTGTGTACTTCCAAGATGGTTTGGACATAAATTTTAGGATCCTTGGGGATGGAAAAATAATAAAATAAAGTAGCGTTTAGTGGGATGCCCTTGTCGATGAAACACGGCATTAGATAAGCTTACATTAACAGCAGAGTCTCCACATTTCTCTATCGCCGCCAGGCCCTGATTGTGGATATGAGTTTCTAGGATTTCTTTGAGCTCGAACAGACCCGCTTTGATGCGAGCTACCAGCGAGTACATACGTCCCAGGTCCTGGTTCTTGTCAGAGTTCAGCAAGTTCTGGAACTCGGTCCGGAACTGATCGAGATGATTGTGAATAAGCACACGTTCACATTTCTCCGCCAGCCGGTCCAGTGTACTTTCATGTAAATAAACCTGTACACGTTTCTGTTCCTCGTTCAGGCGCAACTCTACCCGTTTCATGTACTCAGTGACAGGATTTTCACGCAAAAATTCAGCGCTCTCTCGTGTATAGAATCTAAATGGACAGAAGTTCATGCTTTAGTACTAGGTAACTGTGAGAAAAAAATCTGCTTTGTTTACGTACCGTTCCGTATCTTCCAAGAAAATGTTTTCGAAGCTTTCCTTGTACACAGACAAATTCTGTCCCTTTGCATGTGGATCGTCCTCGTTGAGTCCGAGCTCAACGTAACAATTGATGACACCGGACACCAGTCGGGAGTTAATCGTCTCCCCATTGCGCTCCCGCTCGATCAGCTTCAAAACGGCATTGGTTACCTGCTTGTTCAGATGCTTGAATAAGTTGCCCCGCCAAGTTACTAGCGCCAGCTGATAGATCTCGTACACATCCTTGCGGCCTTCCTCGCACTCGCGCTTCACCCAGTGCCGGTTCAGGTAGGCACAAACGCCGTTCAGTACCTTGCTGGAAAATTGATACTCCTCCCAGCGCTTGGTGTAGAAACTCAGCACTTCTTCGTCCATCAGATCGATCCCATTCTGGTGCAACCTTACGAGGTAGTTCTCGAGAAACTCCTTCAAACGTTTGTACAACTCCTGGCCGACCAGCTGGGCACCGCCCGGCGGTGCACTGATACCCTTTTTCGATACCTTCGACGAGCCCGTGCGCGAGTTGGGCTGTTGGTGAACACTCGTACAGTAATTATAAACATGTCTGAAAGTATTTAAAAAAAAAGTTTTCAGTTCAGATTCAATTAATATAAAACATTTTTTGTAGAGCAAAAAACGATTCGGTTCAACGGATCGGAATGAAACACGAACAGAAGACAATCAATAAGAACCATTTTCAATGAAAGACATCTAACAAACTCTTAGCATTAGCACAAGAGAGCATAGCATTTCATATATGTTGTGTTCTATTTGGCTGTCTAAACCATTCTCAACTTTCATTGTGCTTCGTTAGTACCACGCCGCTTCCATTTTTCTGTAATCTGTTGCTCATCAGTAGCAATCGCAGAGCTTTGTCTCGTCGTTGCAAAGCGAAAGAGCATAACATGCTGCATATTCTGCAGCACCGACGTATTTCTCAGCTCAGATGTTCGACCATCATCACCACAACTCGCGGGTGCTGTGTGTCGTTACGGCGGTAAAATTCCAATCAGGAAAATAGAAACGTTAAAAATAGATCACGACAGTCACTCTCCTCCCCCTGAATAGCATTACACTGGCCGACAGTGCACTGATCTATAGGGAAATGAAATTCACTTTGATCGTTTGTGCAGCCTGCATCAATATGCAACCATGGGGGCCGGCCACCAGTTCTGTCGATTAAGAAGAGAAACAAAAATATGCACTCGCACTGCTGTGTGTTTTTATTTGTTGAATGCGACAGAGCACCCATAGAAACAACAACAACAACAATCAAGAGAGAGCAACACTATTGAAGCAATAACGGTTTAGCAGAGGCAACTCTTTCCAATACCAAACTGACCAATACAAAAGTAGGCTGTCATCTCATTTTCCATCGCTTCATGCGTACATGTGTCTTGGGAGGTTGTGACATTTTGTTGTTGTATTGGTTGTTTTTGTTGCCTACACATGCATCACACAAAAAGTGGGGACAGCCCTATAGGACGACAAAACCGCAAACCTTGCCTCTTCCGCATTGGTTTAATCTCGTTACGAACTTGTTGTGAGACTGACTGTTGGTTTTTTTATTGTGGTCCTTTGCTTATTTTAGCATCACGAGCATACGGTCCCACATGGGCATACTACGCACCACTTCTACACACTTACGTGCATACATGCATTCACACACACACATACACAACAATCAACTGTATGATGCTTTGAAAGCACCTTAACGTAGGCAAACCTGGGAGGTTACACAGGAGAAGGCACAAGGAACTTTGTAATTGGTAACAATTTCACAACATACATGGTGGATTTTGTGCAAAATTCTAACTCCGATAATATACAAACCGTGACTATCACATCAGCATGTTTAGTACGCGAACCAAACCTACATATTATTCACACACATTTCTCTTCTTGGAAGCTTTAAGGTTTTCTTTGACTTCTGTTTGTCCTATCTCGCCTTCCCTTCTCACATTCCCTTCGCTTTTTATCTCATGCACGTCCTGTTTCAACCTCATCAAGGGGTCAAGGAAATACACGCAGGCGAGCGGTTGTTGTTCGATGTCAGTTTTCACACCATAACACAACACACAGCACAACACTCGCTAGGCTCCAAAACATATAACCTCACACGCACACATACGAAACACATGCAACGAATTACTACTGTGTCTGTGTTTATCCAGGCACAAAACAAGACAAAGCTAGCAAAATTCACAATAGAAACTGATCATGGTAACGACAGATTCACACAACATTCATTTCCGGATCGATTGTAGGGAATGCGAGAGGGGCAGCAAAAAAAAACAACAAAACTGTCCACACTGTTGGCACTTCCGGTTGGGACACTTACGTGTAGAGTTCCATGTAGCGTGCGATGCCCAAACTGAGCTCCCGTTTGTACACCTGCTTTATCCCAGCTTCCAGATCCGTCCATATCTATGCGAGAATCATTGAACCAGGGAAAAGGAAGCGGGAGCGTAACGATCATGAAAAGAAAGAAACGGGTTTACAGCACTTGTTCGAAGATAACAGCTGGGAGGCTTGTCTCACCTCTTCAAGATTGATATTCTTAAGCCCAGTAGCCCCATGGGAGTTTAGTTTAGACATTGGATTAGGCAGAGGTCCTTCAATGCTTCCTTCCGTCTACTGCGTGTTGTCTGATGTCGTCAATTTGGATTGCACGGTATGAAAATATTACTCCAATGTGGCTTATTTACACAAACGCTGGTTCACAGACCCTGGGCGTTCTGCGTGGGTATCGTAGCCATCGTTGTCGTCAGCAGCATCAACATCACCCAGGAAAAGATTTGCACACCATCGTGTTGAAGTGGGTTGGCATTGTAGTTGGGTGCATCAAAAACAATGAAAAAAAACGACGAAAAAAAGTTAGATTAAACACAGCTGGGCAAGTAGTGGCAATCAAATCTTATCTCTAGCCTTTTTTGTATCGTCAGCAAAGTGTAACGAAAAGCAGGAGGGGTGTTGGTTTCATTGTCGCTAGCTTTACAACAATTCTCTTTTGTTTTGCTCTTCTCACAATATTCCGACCGTCCATCTGGCCGCAGTGCTTTCGAGACTTGGTGCTTACATCAGTGTGGCTCGCAAGCGCACTATATTTCATCACTATTTCACAGTCACAAAAGGATTTGCTACGCACACAAAAACTTCTGTACACTCTCAAAAGACATCACCATCACGGCCCAAAAATCGAGTTTTCACGAAAGCTCAGCACCACCGAGGTTTTTCGGGATGTATGTATGCGTTGTTCCGGGGTGTCTCGGCGATGGACTCGTCTGGTGCGGGGTTTTGTTCGGAGCATAACGTAGCAAATACACAATGGGAAGGTACAATAGTAGGAAAGGGAAAGGCACGAAAAAAAAGTCATGTCCTCCTTACCCGTTTCGTCGTAATTATCGACTGATATTTCTACGCTCTTGGCTGACTGGATGCGTCCTCCGCGACTCGGGCCCGTTGGTGTTTCGGGCTGGGGAGCTGTAATTGCCAACTTCAGTGCACCAGTTTAAACACAGCAACGTGAAAGAAAGAAGCCGTTTTGAGTAGAAAGATGACTTTCTTTCAGGTCCGAGCTTAGAGAAATCCAACCATTAAAAATGACAGCCATTAAAAAAACACTTGAGAGAGCTTGCTGTGGTGTTGCCCGATGCGACTGGCAGTGAAACGCTTTGTGTGGAGAAACGCTTCATCGCCCTACTGGTGAATTGACACTATGGATTGAGTAACTTCAAAATCCCGTGGGCCCTCTTGCCAAATGTTGAAGTGAGCGAAAAAGGAAATTTACAGATAATTTAAATTACACCCAAATTAAACTAGATATATTAATTAATTAAATGATGACAACTAATGACAATTTAATAATTTTAAATTGATGAGTGTAGAATTAAAAAAAAATCATTTTGAAATACAAAACCGTAAGTTTGTCACTTAAAAGAACGGAATGTTTATAATGTTTTGCGGGAAAACTCCTTTGGCTCATTTTATTCACTGAAGCTACTCATTAATACTACTATTAATACATTAATGATTAATCCTATTCTAAATAATATTGGTTGGCTCTAGTAAATGGAGCTGAAATGAGTTACCCTTTGGCGGATACCTCAAATTAGCATCAGATAGTTTCGAAGATAAAATGCGTTTTTTTTAGCGTCAATCAGCTAAAAGCGATAAAATCGTGCCCTGTAAAGGGAATTTTTATATGACCTTTTCCTCCTCGTAATTTGAAGCCTTTCGTGTCGCTAGGGTCATCTCTCCGTAGCAAAGGTAACTCATTTCAGTAACTGTCAAACTATCGGTGAGGCTATTTTGTACGTCGCGGCGATTAGGTGGATTTCTGCAGCGACCCTAGGCGAAAAACTGCCAAATTGTTCTTGTGTTTGGTACAGAGGAATAACGTTTATAAGATCGCGTTTTTTTATAATAAGAAACCGCATCCCAAGTTATACGCGGCAAGCGCGTGAACGGCACAATCGATTCAGTAAGAGAGCTCAGAAATTGCTGGCGTACTATACGTCGATATAGAAAGGAAGCGACAAAGCAGCGTTTGGATTGCGCCGGAAGAGGCAGCAAAACGGAGCGTTTTATCGCCGCGTAAACAAACTCGACGACAAGCAAGCAGCAGCACACGCGATGGTGGCGTCCAAAAAGACTTTCCAGATAGGGGATTTGGTGTTTGCCAAAGTAAAGGGCTATCCACCTTGGCCAGCAAAGGTAAGACAAAACAGCGGCTGCACCACCGAACGACCAGAGTGTATCCAGTTTTTACCATTGTGTGCGAGTCCCATCCGCGTACACCCAAGCTCAATCCGTGTCTCTTACCGCTTCCATATCTTTTCTTTTCCGCCATAAAAATGCGACACCACCTCACCACTAGATCACGCGGATCGAAAAGAGTAAATACAATGTCTACTTTTACGGAACGGGTGAAACGTAAGTAGACCTGGCTAGAAAAAGCTACGGGGAGCGGAAGCGCCGGCAGTGTGTGCACGGCGCCATTTATGTAAGATGTGGCACTCACATCGAACTTTTCTCCCTTGTTCCATTTTAGCGCCAACATCAAGAAGGAGGATCTGTTTCCGTACGAAGCGTCGAAGGAAAAGTTTGCGACGGAGAAAATCATGAAACGGAAGGGATTCAAGGAGGCTATGCTACAGATTGAATCCGCCATGAGCGGTGACGATCCAAGCCCTGTAAGTGTGAGTGTATGTTCAGATGTTGCAATTCCGGTGGAGGGTGGAAAGCAGGAGCGCTGTGGCTGGTTAAAGCTGTATGTTGTTGTGGTTCGGTGTGCTGAAAGAAACGATTTTCCTTGCGCTATGTTGCTGTCACCTGCTGTTTCGTGAATCGAAACAGATGGTTTGGAGCAAAAGCAAACTGCACATGGGATATTTCGTGTGTTTCATCCCTCTGTTTAACAAATCAACGAAGCGGACATGCGTCGCTCTGTGTGATGAATGTGGTGCGACAAATCACTCAAAAATGCTATCGTTTCTTTTCTCTCTTAGCTTGCGTTTGACGTAGCGGCGGTACAATCGGGAATCGATGATATAGCGGAATCGCAACAAATGTCAATTTCTGCTACGGAGGCAAGTAAAGTAGAACAGGTTGCTGATAAACACCAGCAACCAAGCTAACATAAACAGCAAGTTATTACTTATCTATGTCACCGCTTGCACCGTTTTTAATCTACTTGCTCGCATCCCATTCCAGACCACCTTCGATGAGTCCCACGTGTCAGCAAACTCAACCGTGTACAATACAAGCAATGTGAAGCTTGAAGTCATAGACAAACAGTATGACAATGAAAATACCAGCACACCTCAGCCAGTTGCCGATCAAAACAAATCGAATTCAAACGTAAAATCCACCGGCATTAAGAAAACCGTCGCAGCTCATGCCACCAATAATGGAGCGCCGAAAAAAAGTAACGATTCGGCAACGGTGCCGCAACAGCAGCAGGAAAACAGTGGCGAAACGAAGGAAATCACCAGCCGAAGGGGTAGAGTGATAAAACAGAAACGGTTTATGGATGGAGATGACGAGGACGGTAGCACTGGGGCAGGTACGCCCCCAAAGAAGAAAGCTATGCTTTTTTCCCCGGCGAAGGGCAAAGTAGCGACAACCCCTGCTGCGACAAAGAAGCTGGGCCCGTTTGGTATGAGAATGTGGGACTAGTACGCAAATTACTCAGTCACTCTTCAAACCTTCGTTTGAAACAAAAGTACCTTCAAACTCATTATTCGTTTTTTCAGATAAAATCGCCGATGAGCGCCTATACCTATTGAAGCTGGAGCGACAGCTGGTGGAACTGAATCTGGAAATAAAGTCATCGGTAAAACTGAATTGTGCCGATCCGGAAAGATGCGTCAAGTTAATGGAACAATATGAAAGTAAGTGCTGGGGAAACATCGTATCAGCTCGTTTCCAAAATTGTATATCATTTTTCCGATCTTTTTTCTAGATTTGAGCGTCACTTCAACGATCCTGAAGAAGAATCCCAATTGCGTGGAAACGATGAAGAGGTTACGAAAATACGTCGGAAATGCGAAAGCGTGGAATATGGACGACAAAGAAAAGTTAAAGTTTGATTTTCAAGCACAACAAATCCGACAAAAAGCAGAACAGATATATGCTCGCTTTAAAGTAGGTCGTCATGTTTGCTTATCGATGGGGGGCATCTGTTTATATTAAATTTTCCTCTCTTTCCTCTTCCCCAAATCAGGATATTTTGGGAATGACAGACAGTAGAATGCCTTTCTGGGAATGGTTCCGGCAGGAGGTAACCAAGTTCGAGAAAGCCACAAAGAACTTATCCCACGAGGATCTATATTTGCTTGTTGACGAGAAAGGTAATATAGCAATGGTTTCCCTCCACATAATTGCAACAATCTAATTTTAGTTTGCTTTTTTGTATCACTCACCTAGATTTAATTCAAGATGGCCAAGAAAATCTCACCGAATCGGCCAGCGCTACTACTGAACTGAACGAGGCGACCATCAACGATCATTCACCGGAAGCCGAAGGTGTTGAAGAGGGTTTCGAGGTTCGTACGACATCGGAAGCCAGTACGGTGAAAATGAGTGACTAGAAGAGAGGTGCATGTATAGCGAATCTATAAACACCCCCGACACGTATGAACCTAGTTTATTTAAGCAAAATTTGAATTATCATTAGTCTATGGTGTTTCTGTATCCGTGATTTTCAAGCCTTTGATTGTTAGATTTGATTGTTTCTTAACGCTAAAGTGCTACGAATTTTGTTTTCGTAACTATTAGGCAGGATATTGTGTGGATGTGCACACATCGTCTATAACAATCCCACCACCCTCCAAGCTGTACACCCATATCTGACCTTTCCTAGTTCATTTTGTGTCCCGTTATCCACACCATAGACTTTTCTTTACTTTTTTATTTTTATTTTAAGTATTTTAAAAATGTTTACCTAATCAACATAAAACGTGTAAATGGATCGAGAAAGGACTATTTTATGTACTGCTCGACAGCTTCTTTAAAAGCTGCATCGGGCTCTTAGCACCTCTGTCACCACAAAAAGAGCCTCCAAACTAACACTTGTTTACTTTTATCATCATACTCTCGCGATTATTTGCTGCTAACATAAAAAGATCCTCATACACAGACGATCTTTTTGCAGGAGAGAAAAATTTAAACCTGCTTCTAACAGTGCGCACGTGCCTGGAAAACGGTTTAATTGATGCATCGCATGTGTACATGGAAAACGAATTGCGTTTTAAAAAGTGCTTCAAGAGAAACAGGTAGGCCTCTCATCCAACCATTGCAAGTAACGCGCCGAAACATAATATGTATGTCGCTCATATGGTCCACAAACGTGTTAAATACGTGTAAATTACAAACAAATGCAGGACAGACAGAGGCATCCTGAAGGGGTTATGTGAGCATGAGTCAAATAATAGATTGGCAGGCACTCACAACACAAAACAGCTAACAATTGGGAAATTGTTTGGGAACACGTTTTCGAATTCGAATGAATGTGAGTGAGAAAACCGCGAAACCGATCTGGAACCTGGACGCACCAACTAAATCGTGTTGATTAAGTTACATTATTAAATAAAAGCTACACAAACGGTTTGAGAAGATGAGCATTCATATACGGCGAAGAGACTATTTTTGGCACAACAGGAAGGAGAAAGTTACTACATGATGGTGTTATATCAAACGCAACGAAGAAAGAAAAATACATACCAGAGTTTGGAAAACACTAAAATTATGATTGTTATTTATTTCAGCACACACTTCGAATGCATGGCATACATTCGTTGGTGAAATATAACTTACTACGCACTAAAACCTATTAATAAAATAGTTGGTCATCTCCGGAGCAGGGGAAACGCTGAATCGGTGCTGATAGACTATTACCGACAAATCAATGAGGGATGCTTATTCTTCCTCCTCTTCCTTCTTATCACTTTCTCCCTCGCTGGTAGCGTTGGTATCCGTTTCCGTTGCACCCTCTGCCGGCTTCTGTACACGATTTACTGAGAGACCTAACCAGTTCGAGATCATGGCAATGCCCTCGTCTGTCGACTCGCTGACCGCTGCCAGAATGTCAGCCGTCGAAAGGTTGTCAAGCAGTGACAGTGTAGAAGTATTGTTAGCGGGTGCTGGCTTCTCTTCTACAACGGGCGCCGGTGGTGTAGTGGGCTCCTCACTGCAAACAAAATGTGGCCAAAGAACGAATAACAAATTAGCCACAACATAGTTTTCGAGCTAACCACATCCCGCTTGCATTGTCTTACCTTTCACTTGGTATCTGTTCCTTGATTTGTTCCTCGGCCGACTTAATAACCTCCATGCCCTTCGGACCCATCCGAAAGCAGCCGAGGGGCAGCTCGATCTGCACGTCACCGAGTAGCATCGGTTCAAGCTGCAGGCAACCACGTAGACCCTCGTCCGTCGGCAGCAACTCACTGAACCGAGCACACATCTGCGCAAGGCTGGAGAACACGTTCAGGCAGGTTGGTGGTGGGTCCGGTCCCTTAACACGCTGACTGTGCAACACGCTGTCGCCGTAGGAAACATTAAGCGCAATGCCCTCGTCAGCGGAGAGATACTTTAGCCGCACACAACCTATAGCACACACGCGGAAGGTGATTGTTGTGATAAGTGTTGAAGATGAAAACCACTCTGGAGGAGATATGCTTCTAGGTATCTTCGAATCTTACCAGGACCACCGAGGTCAATAAGGGTCATGTTGAAGTCAATGCAGCATATACAGGAAGGTCCATTGCAAAGACAATTGCTTGGTCCCACTTCTTCTTCTTTGGCTTCCGCATCGTCTGTGGCAAGCGTGAGATAATCTACAAATCACAAAAGGACACTGTCTAATGAATCGCATACGTACAGGAATTTGAAAACTAGGATTCCTTTCATGAAATAATTTGTACTTATTTTAGACAATGGACAGAAAACTAAGCATTACATGATTCCAAAAAAAAAATCAAGTTCATTAGAGTAGTTGATAATCAATTAATCGACTGGTGTAACCTTATAATCTGGAACCAGCTCTAAACACAGTTCGTCTTCTAAACAGTTCTAAACAGTAAGTTAAAGCTCTAGAGTTATTTGATGAGTTGTCTACAAACAAAATGTGAAGTCAATTATTTTACAAATTGGTAAAGAAACTAACAAACGTAATATTTTGTTTGGGTGTCTGATTCGTCACATCTGTTTAAATCCAAATCGCACCATGGTTACGCCTTTCGGTACTTACCCAGTATGCTAGCAGAGAGAGCGGCGGAGCATAAATAGGTCAGTAAGAGGAATAACAACAATTTCTTCATTGTACCGCGCGCGTTGCCGTGTGCTCTCTTGACTCCCGGTTGTGTGTTTTTGCCTCTTTGGATTTGTTCGCTTTTGCAGCTTTCGGAACAGTGCAGCGCGTTCAAAGCACAGCCGAACAAACGTCTACACCTTCTAGCACCTTCTATTGCGAGATATCGTAAGGCACCTCAATTCGGTTCCTTCCCGTCACCCAGACACCCTCGCGGTCAATGCCAACCGGTCAAGTTCACACTTTCACTCAATAAACAATATCTTTGCTTGTGCACTATAGTTCGTGCCACTGCAAACACGACAATTTCTACAAATTTGCAATATAACACACGCACTTGAGGAATGAGAGAGCCTGAAGCTTGTTCCACCCACCCGTTCGAGATATCCGGGAGAAATTGGAGAAATGGACCGACTCGACTGCCGTCTGAATCACGACTGCGGCTAACCCGTTCCGTGGGTTGACCGGGAAAGCTTTTACATCACTCCGCCTGCTACATCCTCATCGTCCACCGGCCACGAAGATGATGATGGGAGATTAAACGATGCGAGAACCGTGTGCGAGTAGGACACCGAACGCCAAAGAAAACGCAGAGAAGGAAAACGAGATATGCATGCATTAGACGATGGAGTTTCGAACGACAGGGTGATAGGATGAACGGGCCATGCTCATCACCACCAACTAAACCATCTCCGCCACCGGGTGCAATGGCGCGGCGGTGTATTTCATTCACTTCTAGGGCCTTTCAATCACGGCAGGCTCTTGTAGGTTCGTCGCTGATAGAACTAGTGCGAGCATTCAAGTTGTTCGTTCGACATGCCTCAAAAAAGGAAACCGAGCAAAAGACGACTTCGACTTTTCACTCCAGAGAGGTTAACAGCCTTTCCTAGACCGGTACTGGACGATACACAGAAAAGATGCGCACGTAATTTCCATTCAGAGCGTCATGGCACGTCATCGAACGTGCGTGGTACGGTTTGCGTTGCAGTAGTAATAGCATCATTAAGAAATTATGTGATCATCTATAGACATCTTTGATTCGCTTTCATCGTCCTTCTTTTTTCCTTGCTGTATGGTTTGTAGAGAATAAGCGAGATAAGAAAGGGTAAAAATGAAAAGTGAATGGATCAATGATAAATATTTACCTGCTAGAATTATGGTAACCATAGCTTCACGATGATTCTACTTGCTTTAGCGATAATTGTGTGTGAGAGAGAGGGAAAGAAACCAAAGAGCTTTGGGGGAACTACAAAGGGATCAGCTGTTGTTTAAGACGCTTGCTATGAATTCAAGGGCTCAAAAGGCCTGCTGCGATCGCGTACCTTTAACAGCCATTGTGCTGCCCTGACCTACCCCAGGATGTGAAATTTAGGTCGAGTGCATTCTGTGATTTTGTATTACTTTTCCCTATTGGATCGGCTTTGCTGTCTGACCCTCGCTGGATTTGCAGCATGCAACTCGCAGCAGCACGATTGAGGGAAAGCTCCAATCTTATCTGCTGCATGAGTGCTCCATTTTCATTCAACGCAACGGGAAAATGGGTTTAATTCCTTTCGAAAATTCGCCTATTCATGAACAGCGAGATCCGATGGAGTTAATCCAATTCGGTTGAAATGTCACGACACATTAATTTCATTGTTTTGGAACAGTCAAATTCCTAGATTTTCCTATCAATTTAAAATGATTCTGTGCATTGTCGTTGAAATCGGTCCATAAAAATTTTCGATCGAAGACGTGGTTGGCCATCGCAAATGTTGTTGCTTTATCTTCGCAAAAGTACTCCTTCAACTCGATGTGTTATTATCCATATAACCGGCGAAAATGAAAATAATTTTAGCGCGTCATTTGAGTGGCCCGCGAAAGAAAATACTCCTTGAGAAGATTATCGCCGCGTATAGAAACTAGAGAAAGGAACTCGGTGACAGCGATCAGTACAGCTACTAATTGATTTAATTTCTAATCTCCTACAAATGGGGCGGAATCGTGTCACTTATTGCGCGCGCATTCATTTCTGACGTATAGGGTGGTTCCCATTTTTAGATCAACAACCGTTTGCTTGGATCATCATGCATTGGTAAAGACGGCAGCCAACGATAAGGAATGATTTCAAGCGTAAAGCTCAGTCACATGCTTCCATGAACATGGCCAGGTTAAATGCAAATTGTTAATCTGTTGAGCGGAAAACAACAAACTATTTTTTTACATCAATCATACAACAATGCTCTCTGGTTGCGCTGATCCCGCGATGAGAATCTGTCAAGCACAACCTGTAAGTGAAAGTGCGATGCGGAACATTTCGTTCATTGTGGATATGGATGGATAATAATTACGATGTCCAAAGTTGTATTGTCTTTGCGTTTCATAAATTTATTGTTTTTTTAAATCGGTTTATACTTTGCAATATGCTAACAAATAAATTACACAGGTTCTTATACATTATTGCGTATGTGTGTTTGTATATATGTACTCGGGCGTGAGTAATACTTTTCAACGTGGTATGGTTAACGGCCAGGCCAGGGCCGGATAGGAATCGTTCAATGTTATTTCGGGTTTAACATTTTATAAGGTTAGTTAGCGTTGCTTATGTGTTTGTCATTTGCCTTTTTATTATTTTAATCTAATAATAATCGTTGGATTTCTATATCGTGCTCGTGACTAATGGAAAACAAGGAATAACAGTCAAGCGAAACCCCATGAAGCAGCAGTGTTACAATAAGACAAATCCTCCGCGTGATTATAACTATAATAAACATATCCGCCCTCCAGAGGTCACTGCCATTAATACTTTTCTTTTGCGTAGCTTTAATCTGAGGCCAATGCAAAAATATAGAGGAAGCGACAAACAGATTGCTTAATAAAGAAGAATGAAGGCATCCGCCCATCCGAGCCGGCATGTCATGATTTAGGTCACAATCTACCGGTCCCCGCGCAGTACAATTCTCGCAACGGACATAATCTTCGACTGGTCAAACAGCCATTCCCTTCTGGGATCATCATCAACAGGGCAACAGGAAACATCACATCTCCAAAAAATATAGGTCAGCTAGAAGAAGATCGAACCACAACGCATGGACACTGTCCGAAAACGATTGGTTATCCAAAATCACAAGATAACGATTTGTATGCTATCCCGCCACCACTATTTTCCTGTCTCTTCGTTTGACCCTTTCGGGCTCATGTCTAGAGAGAAAGGTGGAGGAACACACTGATTTGCATAATTATATAAGTTTATCGCGTCATAATTGGAATCAACGCCGCAGGCTTCCTACAGTGTGTTCTTCCAGCTAACCAGTTTGCAAGCTAGGTCCACCGCACCATGGTGTTTTTTGCAGCAAAAAAAAACAAGGTCTCCGAAATAGCCCCTAGAAATTACGGTAGTAGGAAACAACATGACATAGAGAAGGTGAACAAACTGAATGTATTCTTGTTCGTTTTCCTCTGTATTCTACAACCCATTTAGTTAATGCAATTCCTCTGACAAAAAGGTATCCCGTCCGTGACACTCGAGTTTCGAGTTTCGGGCCACCTTTCACTGACTATGTTTGCCCTCCAGATGATGATCTTTCTTTGCTGCAAGAATGTCGGATGACGATGCATAAGTGTACCCCATTGGTGACCTGACACACCTTCTAAAGCTGCTCCACTATTAAATTAATGCATGCTTTCATGCGAAGATTGCTAATATAATTGATACACTGCTATATCTTTTTACTTAAGGAAGGAATAAGCTTACCAACAACTCAACAAATATATGTGCACGTAAATATTCACACAATTAAACAACAGGAGGGCCTGCACTCTTCAATGTCCCAGAGACGCAGACGCGTAAAAATAACAACAGTTCGGATTACCACCTCGACAGCAGTCACGATTTACCACCTATGCAATTGAGCTAGAGCAAAACTAGATAGATGTAGATTACGGCGGAAAACATGTCAAACATTAGCCAGAAGGGATGCTTGTCGCTTACACGTTGAACCGAGTCTCGGAGCCGTCTGCTAGCATCAGCGTGACAGTGCGATTGTTGATCCAGATTAGCTTGGCCAGCCGCATCGGGTTGAGGCGACCGACGTCCGGTATCGGTGCGGTCGAGTAGCCTTTTATGCAGCGCGTCTGCGATTGACCAAGCCCGAACATGCCGGCACTGGTCTGCCAGAAGGAGAGTCGATTTTCAGAACACGAATAGCTTACCAGGAATTTGCCGTCCGGGCTAAACGCAAGCGCCGTCACCGGTTTCGTGTGTGCTGGTATCATCTGACATTTGTTTTGCCGCAGCTCATAGATCGCTAAATGACCGTTGCTGGCACCGACTGGTTCGAAGAAAAAAAGGATGGAAATTGATAATACAGATGTTAAGAGGCAGTATGATGTTGTCACTAAAGAGTGAGGCAGGATAATTTATCTTGTTTTTAACAGCAAGGTAAAAGCATGGGAAAACTCACCAGCGATACGGCGTGAGGCGCTACAGTGTGAAACTTGATTGAATTTACACATCAACGGGCTCACCTCGGCCAGGCCTTTGTTTTTAAGATCGCCTGAGTCAACACAATGAAGCGTGATGTCCATAACCTGGAGTAAGTGTTGGAAGGGTGATAAAATAAGTAGAAATTTATTGAAAAATTACTTCACGCTTGCCGTCTAATGTAACATCGTGATGCTATAAAAAAAACTGTAAATAATGTTTAATAAGTACTTTACGTAAGAAGCATTTACAAAGTTGCCAGACGTTTTTTTCCCTTTGACGCTTAATGGCCGTAATCTTCAAAACGCAATTTCCACCTACCTCAACGAGCAGACTAGAGATTTCCGTTTGCATCTTATCGATGAGCATTTCGACACACTGCAGTATCTCCCGCTTGGCCCGATGCAGCACGGACTGCGTAATGGGGACGCTTATCGCCTGCGCATTCTGTTGCATCGTGTTGTAGCGTGCCACTTCGCGCGCCATCGTCGTGATGAAGGCGGCCGGCCGTGCGGTCGCAATCAGACGCAGTGCATGGCGCGCTGTACGGCATGCGTCGGCCTGCGGTGTCAGCGGCAGCTTATAGTTCAGGCTCGGTATCAATCGGGTCGAATCGCAGCACATTTCGAGCAGTCCTAGCAGCACCTTGCTGACGTCGATGTATGGCTCCCAGACGGTAAAGCCGCGTCCAATCAAATCAATCGCAGCTCGGCGCAATGGCGTATAGGCGGGCAGTTTTTGCGTCGGTGGTGCCAGTAGCAGATGTGTTAGGGCCATCGACGTCGATCGAGCCAGATTATTATTGCCGATACCGAACCCTTCGACAACGGAGCTTTTGCGGCGATTTTCGTTGTTGCGCTTGCCATCCGTTGCTGAAATGTCCTGCCCAAACTCGGCACCGATCACACCGAGCAATACGACCGCGGTAGTTTGTTTTCGCTTCAGTTCCGCCAAGCTGGACGGCTTCCTTACCACCTCTTCCTCCTCCTCTGACTCTTCCTCATGCTCCAGGCCAGGTTGACCGGTGGGACTAGATGTGGGAGAACCGGTATTGGATTGCCCTGTCGATGGTGCCTGCTGTACGATCGGTTCGGTATGTGTGTACATTGGTAAATACTGAGCCCAGCTTTCGACCAGCTGCTTGCGTCCCTTTTTCCCCATCCGTCCCAGTTCGCCGAGCAGCAGCTGCTGGGCTGCTTCTCTGATTTCTAAACAATGATGCTGCCACCTTCTAGCCATCATTTCCACCTGAGGACGTTTGAAATTGTTCGCATCCAGCGCGTCGATCTTTTCCGGCAGCAGGAAGCAGTGGTGTGTTGAAAGCAAACTCCATCCCTGCTTGATCTGGGCCTGCTGTTGGGTGAACGCTTCTTCCTGTTCCTCTTCATTGCTCCACGTGGCCCGGGTTGACTGGCGATGCAGCTTCCGGGCACGTTCCTGTTCCGGTATGAACGTGGCCATATTCATCGACATCAGTGTGTTGGACATGGCTACCATCGCTAGCAGATGGTTGGAGGTAAGAGTTGTACTCAATTCCCAGTGAAGCCGGGCAGTGAACAGTTTCGTTAAACCCTCTTGCCGGTACTGCTCCGGCGTCATAGCAGCCGTCTTTAGCTCCTCGGGCGTTGAGTTGATAACAATATTATTTTGCCACGTTGGCAACAACAGCGACATGTAGCCTCCCTTCGAAAGCACTCCAAATGAGACGGGAATCTTGGAAGGAGCACATTTTGTTTTATGTTACTGTTGGCACCTTGCAACTGTGGGAATTTGGCTAATTTTACTCACCATGGGACGCAACAGACCTAGCTGCGTTTCACACACTTTGTCTAAATGTGGATCGAGTCCCCAGGAGTGAATTAACGACAATAGCAACTGCGCTACCTCCATCACGTGGGTAGCTTCCATGCGGGGTGCAATTTTCTTCGTAATGTCTGTGGAATCTGGAAATTGAAAACAAATTGGAATTTGTTTGCATTCGGCGTACACCGATTCATTGTGTTATGTTTGCGGGGTGGCATTGATGTTGTGTCTTGCAAATCGATTGCTTTGACAATTGGAATCTTTCTTAGAATACCTTTTTTTGTGCTCATACGCTCATAAATCCAGCTCATACGCAAACACTAGCAGTGTGCATAGTTGCGAATCACTATTTACTTTCGTTCGACACACGTGTTCTTATCAGTTTAGAATTCAGTTGTTCCCTTCGCCGTATTTATAAAAGTACAATCTGCACAAGCGGCACCCTATTTGTCTTCCATCAATCACCGCGAGCAGAGCCAATTTGTTGACTCAGCGGGATCGCAAACTAAGGCGCAGTATATAACGGGATAATATTAGACTTTGAAATCACAGTTCGCCCAGAACCGAGAGCAAGTGCAAAAGCAAAGTGCAACCGCGTTCTCAACCTACATCTCAATAGGCATAATGGCATCTAAGGCCTTGGTTTTCGTCTTTCTGTGTGTTGCATTGGTGGCGGTTGTGCAGGTTTGAATTTACAGCTTTAAACAATAAATAATACCGAAACGTGAATCGGTTAATTTGAGCAAATGCTTTTTTGTTACCCCAGAGTGCACCGCAATATGCGCCCGGCGAGGACCCAACTTATGACGAGGACGATTTTGAGGTTGCACCATTAAGAACTCAACCAGCGTCTAGCAACGAAGATCAGGCCGCAAGTGAAGACGATTTTGATCCAAGTAAGAAATTCATGGTTGTTATGAGTTTCAAGTGAACTAACGACCGTTTGTTTGTAGGCCTACTGGTAGAGGAATATGCTAACTCCCCCAGTTCCCGGGATCCCGGACGGAGCCCCGAGTTTCTCAAAAACGTATCTTCCAACAATGATGGACAATCTTCTGCCGATTCAGGTTCGTCTTCAGAGTCCGACGAATAGTTGAAAAACCATACAAATATGTTATATCACGGAACATGTAGAACGCATTTACGCAACAATAAAATTACAAACGGTATTACACCTCAAACAGTACGATTCATTCATTGTACAATTTAGTTTAATACACAACATACATGCATATATTCCCTAACTTACCCTTACCGGTTTCACCGACATTTTTCACTACACTATCCAGCTTTGCCTGAACTTTCGTTTGAACATTCTCCGCACCCTCCTTCATTTTAGCAAGGATACCTTTACGTTTCAACGAGAAATCCAAATAAGCATGAGTGTATTGAAAAGAAAGGAGTTTAAAAAGCATATAATATATTGATTACTTGGAATATGGAGTTTTAAATAATAGTTACATTATAAGATAAGAACAAAAACACGAAACATTCTAACTAACTACACAATGAAAAGCATAACATAAATTACACATTCTGAAGTAAATCACAGCTCATTATAGTTACCCAATTGTAGATTTTTTAAACTATAAGTAATTAATGTAATATGTTATTGTGAAAAAAACATCTCTTCATCTATCATATTATACATAAAAGAATTAAGAAAAAAAGAGGGGTGGTTGAAATTAGGCAATCTGCAAGGAAAATCTATCTCAAAAAAACCAACTGAATCACACACATACACATTGTGCAACAAAGCTACAAAGGCTAGCAACGTGAAATGTAACAAACCATGTTTATCTTTCTCTTTAAGTATTTTCTCCATGTCGCCAGCCTTATTTTTTACACGTCCAAAGAAATCTATAGGCATTGTGTGTACAAAACCGTAGCAAAGTGTTGGTGATGGAGTAGAAGTGTTGTGGTATTGTAGTAGGGTGTGTATGTCCAACATTTGTTTTAGATTACATACGATTAGCACAATTTTACACATATTGGAAGGCCGCGTGGAAGAAGAAATAGAGAAAAAGAGACCATCATATGAAACACCATAGAACCATCGTATATCAGTTACTCTGCAAAATGGGCCATTGCCATTGGTCAGCACAGATATATAATCAGTACAGTGATACGATCACGGAGTAGATGTTACATATACATACCTGAAATTTTCTTTCCTGCATCGGAAGCATGGGTTTCAGTTCCAGTGGGAATCAACAGTCCTTCAGCCTACAAAGTGAAGGAGAATGGAGCATGGAATTAAATAAACAAAACAATGGTAGAACTTTCCCCTAAACTGACCTCTAATGTGTTGGGACTCATGGCAGCATACTCTTCGGCGTGCAGTTCAAATATTAGTCCTTCGATGTCAAAGAAAAGAATGTGGCTCTCAGCGTCTGTAAATAGGGAAATGTTTAGGTATTGCAACGTTTTGTAAATTGTACATCATCTCAATGTTCCTACCTTTGGGGTTAGTTCGTAGGCCTTGAATTATCAAGGGACTGCTACGGTTCTTCATCAAAAAGTCACCGTGCTGATTGTTGTGTGCATGAAGTTGTTGAAGTTGATGAATACCACGTTGGGTAGCGTGCCGAATTGCGTTTATGTTCCGGTGTCTCAAACCTCTGTAAGTCATGTAACAAACTTTAGAATCGTCAGCAAAAATGTACATACATCATACCTGAAGAAATGAACGGCGGGGTTAGCTAATCCCATTTCCGACGTTGACCCGGTGCTGCTACCAGTTTCGCCACTATTCTCGTCACAGGCATTCAGTACTTCTTCGGCAAGAATGCCATGCAGAACACGGTCTAGGTGACCAGTTTCCATCTGCCATACGTAAACCGTACCATCGGAACAGCCGACGATCAAGAAATCATCCAGCGGACGCCATTTGATCGAAATTACCGGGAATAAATGGCGACTGGCAAGTGTGACGCATTTTCGCTCCTGCAAACTTAGCAATGTGACCGAGTGGTCCGAAGCAACCGAACAAATGCATTTAAGGATGCGAGGCTAAAGTAAATAAGGTAACAACAGGAAAAGGAAATTAGCAACAAATGAAGCATAATTTGACTTTCATACTTACACTGCACGTTGGTGGCGGAACTAGCAGTTGAGTTATCTCTCCCGCATGCACACAAAATCGATGAATCAGTGAACCGCTGTACAAATCCCATAGGCAGACGGCAAAATCCACCCCACCGGATACGAGGTGAGATTTATCATATCGCGAGTGTGCCAGCGAGGGACACAACAAACAATTCACCCTTCCACTGTGTCCGTTTAGAATTTGATGCGGTGGCCAGTCTGCAAAATGAGAGCAATTGAGAGAATAAATGGTTTGACAACTGGATCTTTGGCAGCAAAAACTTACCACTGAATTGCTGGTGATTTCCATGAAGCAAATGTAACATTACGGTCTGTGTAGCCGGTACGATAATGATGCTTCCATCTTCTCTGCCGACTACTAGACGACTCTGTTGCGGTAAATAAATGCTAGCGGTAAGTTTTATCATTGGTTCACTATTTTGATAAAGTTGATCCAATATTCCCACCGGAAGGGGGTTCATTTTGTTCCAAGCTTCCAGCAGCGAGGTGCAAATGGTCGATTCCAGAGCTGAAAAAATATATGTGTGTTGGTCATTTGCACATATAGTGTGGAGTTATACGGCAATGGTCTCATGCATCTTCTTACTTGCAGGATGTTGCTTCTGAGTTTGTATTTGCTTAATTTGCTCCATCGAAATATCCGGAACTGCCCAGATATTCACGTAGCCTTCCGAATCACCCCGCAGCAAATATTTTTGTGTCTTGCCGCTTCGATTCGAGGTAACCAGCTTCATCGTCGGCGGGCAGGACAGTGGCTTTTCGCCCGTTTGCGACAAAATGCAGTACAGAAATGGAGAATCCTTACCAACGGATGGGCCGTGGAAATCCTTATTGTCCGGAATGCTGTTCGCTGGCAGCCGGAACAAATATCCCTTGCCTTCGTCCGACCACAGGATGACCCTATCGTTCGATAAAAAGTCTCCACCCATCCACCGCTCCCCAGAGGGCGAAATGACGCTGCACAGTACGGTAAAGTCGCCGGCGTCATATATTTGCCAGTACTTGGCGCATACGATCAACACTGTGCGCTGGTTCTGTGAGCAGCAATTCATCGTTATCGCATTCAGGCAGCGTATCTGCTTCGACTCATTCTCGTAGATCGGCTCCGAGTACTTGTTTTCGTTGCCAATCAGCGTCCACACTTTTACCGTGCCGGTGGTGGTGATTGCCAGCACAACGTCATCCTTGCGCTTTGAAGGTCGAAGCACGTGCAGAGCCGATATCCAATCAGGGTTAACCTTGGAACTCAGACAGAACAACACCTCCAGGCTGAACGGATCCATCACCATAATTTCCGCGTAGTATCCATTGCAAAACAGACGGATGTCATCACAGTTGGCCATGTGATACGCCTGGATGTTGGTGTGCACCTGTGGCATCTTGATGCTTTCCGTGCACTTTCCATCCACCAGATCCCACGTGCACATTTCTCCGTTTTCGGACGAGCTCACCAAAAAATTGTTGTCCTGAATGATCGATGCGCGGGTAAGGCATAGCACCGGTGCCGTATGACCTACCAGCAGACATCGCGGGGTCATTTGCAGCGTTTCCGGGTCCACTTGCCTATAAATTAAAAATAACGTTATTACCCTTTGCCATTATCACACCGCAGCACACGCCTCATTACCACAAACAAATCTGACCATCATAGCAACCAGTCGCAAGGATTTTCTGGTCCCGTGACAGAAACACACTCGACACGCAGTGTGTTGGTGTGTTGGGGCCCCAAAGCACCACGGGCACGACTAGATTTGTGTTCAGCATGTTTACCAATCGATTCTGTTTGCACTAATAGCTAGATTTTGCGTATTCGTGGATTCGAAAGAGTTACTTGCTGTTTTACGATCCCTTTTTTGCACCAAATCACGGGATTACACTGTTTTCAGATGCATTATTTACAAATCAGCTGTCAAAGCGGGGTGGCGTGTATGGTATGTGCGCGTGTATGTGTGTATTGTTTGTATTGATTGGGCTAGCACTGCAGGGACGATTTTTTCTCTTTAACACTCTAAACCACAACGATCCACATTAAACAAACAGAGATTTTGCTACACGATTGGTACGGCCACAAACATCAACGATTGTTGGTTTGAAATTTTACAGTTATCTTAGCAAGAATTACGATTCTTCTCACGACGAAACTTGCACCGTCCCGAGGTACTGATAAGAAAATTTTCACTTTGACAGCTGTCAATGCAGATTCGAGAGCGAGAAAATGCTGAGAAAATGGATGTGTTGATCGTTTGTTTTGCTTCGAAATTCGCACATTTGAAATTGTTTTCGAAAAGATGAAAAAAAAAACTTATTGCATTCGTGCATCGTTTCGCGTACATTGATGATTGTAAGGTTGATACCTCATATAAATCCAAAAGCACACAGATCAAAAGCAGATTAGAACACACAAACACACGGATTTCCATTTTAAGTTCAATGTATTTTTACACTTTCGCATCGTTTGTTTGCTCCCATTTCAAACCCTCCCCTGAACTTATGCTAGCGACCAACTTCTACTGAGGCGGATAATAAGGATTCCTTCCTGGCGGTGGTCCTGGAGGGTAGTATTTGTTGGCGTTCGGGTGTGGATAATGTTGCCATGTTTGGGGCGGTTGGGGTGGCATCGCTGGAGGCATCGTCGCGTAGGGTGGTGGAGGTCCATGGCCTTGTGGTGGCATAGGAGGCACCGGATGCATCGGATACGGCGGATACGGATAGTGTGGGTTTTCTGTTGTGATATGCTTTGGGATGGGATTTGCTTCTACTACTTCCGTTGGGGGCATAGGCGGTAGTGGTGTCTGAAACAAATGGAAAGGGCATGAAGAACACTACAAGGTAGATCAATTCAATAACCAACTTCTACACCCGATATACCTTGACTGCAATGTTGGGAGAGTTTTTGCTGGTTATTGGCGATATATTCGCACGCTTCATGGGTGGTGACGCTTTGCTGGGTGGCAGCTGAGGCGGACTTTTCGATGGTGCACTTTCAGCCTGGCTAGGCTGGTACAGGTCCAACACCTGGTGGCATATCTCCTCTAGTATTTCCATCGTTACATCTTGCACGAACATGTCCCACCATTTTAAATGATCCTGTTTCTTACCCACCCAATCGACCACAGTGAATTTGCTTAGCTTGCTGGCCAAATAAATCAACGCCACTGCTATGATTTCCGGTTCCCATTGAATCGACACGGTGGTGCTGAGCGAATCGTTCACAAAGTTCCACGCCATCTGTACCATTTTCTGAAGCTTTGCCGAGTCACCTTTAAGACATTTGGCGTACTTTACTAGGAACGAGTACGGGTGTTCTACCTGTAGATCGAATTTGATTGTTTGGAGCAGGATGCGCTCCAGTGTCATAACTTCTTCCTTTGGATCGTCGCCAAACGATTGGAATTTCTCGTCCGAGAGTAGTCCGCGGGCCGTCTTGATGATGTCCTTACACTTCTTTGGCGTTTCCTCTACCTTACCGGCCAAAAATAGGCAGCAGCTTGCCGTTACAAAACGTGGAAACGTTCGAAACGAGTGAAACATGTAGAAGCGATGGAAGTAAACAACTCCCGTGGCCACGGTGTTGTGCCCTAAGCTCATCGAGGCACCGGCTTCCATGATGAATCGGGCGCCCTCTTTGCGGTAACGCCGTTCGGTCTCGTAATCAACGCCATCCCTCGCTGAAGGTGTATTCCGAAGGTCCTTTTTGTCGTAGTACCAATTTGGCATCTTTGTTGAAGAGAATCAAACGCTTTTTGTTTTATCTACCAGAGAATTATTTACGAGTGATATTTTTTGTAAACAACTCGCTCATATACGAGCACGTTTTGACAGCTGAGTTGAATGTTTGGAACAGGGTGACTATATCCAGAACAACAGCACAAAAGAGAACACATATGTCTATCTGCAGCCAATTTAAATAAATATGTGTGATAGAATTGTATAATTTTTTTTCAACCAAATGGTAATAGCATTTTAATCATCAAACCATTTTGTTTCCATTTCTTGTAGATAAACCTGATGACATTTGCGTTTGGTGCCCATGCGGCAAAACGGAAACAGCATTTGACGTTGTCGAGCTTAAGAGTTGTCCGCAGGCAGCGCTGAAGTAGCGTTTCCGCTTTCTTTTACTTTGTGTATGGTGTCAGAGTAAGGTGAGTTTGTAAGTTGTTCCCGGAAAAAAGTCAGTCTTTCGCGAAAAAGTTCATCAAAATAAGTTGATAACGTTTGGAAAAGTTGGTACGAACAAGAGCGGCAAGGTTAAGCTGAGAGTTGTGTAGAATTGTAGTGAATATCTGGTGAAATCATTCCCGGACACACGGCACATGTGGAACGTGTGTTCAGAGCGAGAAACAGTAGTGCAGGGCACGAATTGGTTCAGTTGGATAGGATAGTTTTAAGTTAACTTTACTCGTTGGGTTACTGTAAAGAATACTTCCGACGTGTTGGGGATCTTTAATAAGGAAGGTGCACGGCGATCGATTGCTCTCCCGGAACAGGCACGTTTGTGTGTTGTAGCGGCGACGTTTCTCTTCCCCCAGAGTCCGTCTGCGGTGTGGGTAAGTGTCTCAGTCCGGAATGAGCCCCGATGAAAGCCTTCTTTATTTAAGTGAAACATGTCGAGTATTCGGACGCAATATCCTTTCCTAAAAATCACATAATCCTATAGATACAATACTGGTGTAACAGAAAGCGAGCAAGTGACGAACGTTCGGTGCGCGCAGTGCGGTCACTCGAGTTTCGCCTGTCCTGTGCGCGTGAAGCGCGTCAGTAGAGATCGTAAGGAAGCGTTAGAGTGACTTGTGCGCTGTAATCCTGGTAGTTGTATTGGATTAGATTTTCGGAAGTGATATTGCAGTTCCGGATGCTCTTCATGATTTTAGTGTTTTCACTTAAATAGAGATGGTTGTTTTATCCTCTGTCGAAACGCATTCTAATCTTGTTCTCTATGTTTTTCTCACGCAGCATCACGCTCACTTTAAGCAACATCATTCACCATGCCGCAGAACGAGTATATTGAACGGCACATTAAGCTGTACGGTCGTCGGCTCGACTATGAGGAGCGCAAACGTAAGCGGGAGGCTCGCGAGCCGAAGAAGCGCGCCGCCATGGCCCGTAAGCTGCGAGGCATGAAGGCGAAGCTGTTCCAGAAACAGCGACGCAATGAGAAGATTCAGATGAAGCGCAAGATCCAGGCGCACGAGGAGAAGAAGGTGAAGAAGACGACCGAAAAGGTTGAGGATGGTGCCCTGCCACCGTACCTGATGGATCGTGGTATCCAATCGAGCGCCAAGGTGCTGTCGAACATGATTAAGCAGAAGCGCAAAGAGAAGGCCGGCAAATGGGACGTTCCGATACCGAAAGTGCGCGCACAGGCAGATGCCGAGGTATTCAAGGTGATCCGAAGTGGCAAAACCAAGCGCAAGGCGTGGAAGCGTATGGTCACAAAGGTGACGTACGTCGGGGAGAATTTCACCCGTAAACCTCCGAAGTACGAACGCTTCATTCGACCGATGGCACTCCGCTTCAACAAGGCGCACGTGACGCATCCGGAACTGAAAGCTACCTTTTACCTGCCGATCATAGGCGTGAAGAAAAATCCCTCCTCACCGATGTACACGAGCTTGGGCGTCATCACCAAGGGTACGGTGATTGAGGTGAACATTTCCGAGCTCGGTCTCGTCACACAGTCCGGCAAGGTGGTGTGGGGAAAGTACGCCCAGGTGACGAACAATCCGGAGAATGACGGGTGCATCAACGCGGTATTGCTGGTTTAAAACAGCGGTGTGTCGGGGGTGATTTTCTTGGATTTAACCGAGAGAGGGGAAGGGAAATATTGTCTGTTATCAGGGTTACAGGCGGACTGTGTAATTCTTCAGCAGTGATAGTGCGCTTAGGTATTTAAGCATTTCTTATTAAGATCAGGGATATTTTGAATCATAAGTCTAGTGTAAGGAGAAAGACATGCAAAAATGCATCAGGATTTTTGTACATGAAACAAGCCCTGAATAAGAAAGGACCGATGATTGGCGCGCTACATTGTTTAGCGACCGACAATTCAAAAATGCGCGTTATCAACTCTCATTTCGATGGACTTTGCTGATGAACGAAACTCTCAGACAGGACCAACCGAGGGGGGAGCATGCTTACCCAAAGACCTTAACAAAAGTTCTAACAAATTTACCCCGTTGACGCCTTATGCAGACGGTTCAAGATGCAGATCTTCGTCAAAACCCTCACGGGTAAGACCATTACCCTTGAGGTCGAGCCCTCGGATACGATCGAGAATGTGAAGGCGAAGATCCAGGACAAGGAGGGAATCCCGCCGGATCAGCAGCGTCTGATCTTCGCCGGTAAGCAGCTGGAGGATGGACGCACGCTGTCCGACTACAACATCCAGAAAGAGTCTACCCTTCATCTGGTGCTTCGTCTGCGCGGTGGTGCCAAGAAGCGCAAGAAGAAGAACTACTCCACCCCCAAGAAGATTAAGCACAAGAGGAAGAAGGTCAAACTTGCTGTCCTCAAGTACTACAAGGTAAGAAGGATTGAAGAGGCGCGCAACGCGCATATTGGTAACAGATTAATTCAATTTTTGTTTCCCGTGACGACAGGTCGACGAGAATGGAAAGATCCACCGTCTTCGTCGTGAGTGCACCAGCGAATCATGCGGTGCTGGCGTGTTCATGGCTGCCCATGAGGATCGTCACTACTGCGGCAAGTGCCACCTGACGCTTGTCTACTCGAAGCAGGAGGAGAAGTAAAAGGGTGTGTGTTTGTGAAAACAACGTAAGCGGAGGGTGTACGGCGCGAAGTCGTATCAATCTTGAACCAGCACACCAAGCCCCCCCTCCCCGTATTGGCGCGCGATTCAGGTTGCTTTTCCACTTCTTATACCTGGGTTATGATCAATGCAGCAGCGTAATACACGGTTCCACACCAAATGGAAGGGAAAACAATAAAGATGGTACGGCTATCGTGTACTGTATTAAATTAAAATCAAATTTCGGGTATATTTGAACAGTATATGAAGAAGCAACAGTATAATATCACACAGAAGAAGAATATCTGAAGCAGCAATGTCTTCATTAGTCATTAGAATAACACACGATACGGCTGTACTACTGACTGATAGAATACAGTGTTGAATCGTCACCAAATTACGGCACTCCTTTAACTGTTCTTTTAATTTGAAGAATTTCCTTTCGAACATCCAAGAAATAAAACTTCCAAGTGGTTTTCGTGGTATGTAGAGCGCTTTAATATGTGAATAAACCTAAACCTCAACAGTATTTAAAAAAAAATACACCTATGATGATGATGGCGTCGCAATATCGAACCCCTATGCTATAGGGTCTCTAGTCTAACATGCACTGAATCTTTTACTTGGCCACTTAAATGTATTGAGTAACTTTCTTTGCGACACTGTGAAAACACATACAAATATGAATTATCTCTAGATAACGATTGCTATTTAGATGCATCAATTGATACTAGTTCCTGATCCTATCTACGTGCATTATGAATATTGACCGTTGTGTACCAATTCAACCGAATCGTCCCATTTAACATCCTTTCGCCCAGCTCTCCGCCATCGTCCTCATCCTCCTCATCGTACTCATCGTCATCATCCTCGTCCTCTTCGTCGTAGCTGCTGAAGAACTCGTTATCATCGTCGCTCTCGTAATCCTCCCACATATCTTCATCCATATCATATTCCTCGTCGCTCATGCCCTCCAGATCGTCAATTTGAATGCCACCGAATGCGCCCCCATCTCCTCCCTGTCGCTGCTGCGGTCGGTGGGGCAAATCGCGTAGCGCGATCCGTTCCGTGTGGATGTTAATCTCGATCTCGCCTCGGTAGTTTAGCACCATGCACCCGACCATAATAAGGGCGGGGAGGGCGACCCGATTCTTCCACGCGAGATTAGTGAGAAAGAGAAACGTGCGACCGAAGGTGGAATTTAACAGCATTTTGTCGCCGTTTTATTGCTGCGAATTTCCCTCCTCGGTAACACCATGGGAACCAAATCTGTCGCGAAATAAAAAAAGAAAAGGCAAACTATCAACCAACAGGGAATCAAGGAAGCAATGGGCGACGATGGAAGTGATAAGAAAGTGACAGAACAGAAACAGACACAAGTTTTCCTTTGCAGCGAATGCTCAGCTTAGCTGCTCTCCTCTTTGAGAGCGCAAGCGAATTCAGCGTACTTCTTTATTTCTGGAAGCGTTAAGCAATTGCACATCGATTGGCGCGTGGAATGTGTGTTACGAGCGAGATTCATTCACCCCACCCCATCAGTGATCATAGTAATCGACATGATCACCCGATTTGAACAGACCGTTTTGCAGGATGTGTAAAAATTTGGCCGTTGTTTGGTCAGTGGTAAGTATTGTTGTGGTATCGCGCAAAGTCTTAAAGTAGTCCCGAATATCCGCCGCATTTGAGTTTGCCTGCAAATCGACTGTCATTTCCGTGTCGACCGGACCGGGCGAGTAGTTGAGCACGGTGACACCCGCGGTTGCCTCCTCTTCCGCAAGCACGCGGAAGTACATCTCGCGCGCTGCCTTACCGGCACAGTAGTACGTCATGCTTTGGAACGGAACCAGACAAGCTTTCGAGGTGATGTTGATCACCAGCTTCCCGGGGACGGATTGAAATTTGCGCAAAAAGCAACTGTTCAACACGGCCACGGTAAACACGTTCGTGCCAAAGTACTGCTCCCACTCGGTACGATCATCCAGATCCATCGCCTTCCGCTCGATATTGCCAACCGTGCCGACGTTGTGGATGACACAGGCTAACCCAAACCGATCCGTCGGTTGCTTGCCGAGCGATTTATCCAATATTTCGTTCAGCAGCTCCTTCGAGGCGGTGGCGAGATCAACCGAGCTCGTCACCACGGTAACGTGCGGATTAACAGCCAGTATCTCGGATCGGGTGCTTTCCAGCCCGGAAGCTGACCGGGCCAGCAGGACTACCACCGAACCGGGCTTAAATTTGCGCGCCGTCTCTATGGCCATCTTGGCGCCGATGCCACGAGATGCTCCCGTTACGAGAAAATATGTCACCTGCTCGAGATTAACAGCCGTCGTCGGTGCCGTCGGTGCCGGGGTTGTCGTCACGGAAGACATGATCGGCAACGCTTTTACCGGATTAGATTTGTATGGTCGGGCGATGTAAACTCTCAAAAGCTAGCCAAAAAAGACACACACACACATATCAGGCTCTTCTATTTTAGAGATAATCGTTAGTTAGCGGATTTCTTTCCCCAATGTTAGTAGATTAAATTTACTGTTTACAGCTTCTATACACAAACACACACAGACACACACACTTACCACAAATTCCACAAAGTGTGTTTTAGCGTGACGTCGAACTTTCCGTTCCACTCTCTTCGCCTTCACGTGGCTCTTCCTGGTCGTCCGCCTCTAGCTGTAGCTGATCGTGCCGAACCAGTTGCACAACCTCCGCCTGAGAAAGGGCTTGCTCTGGGCGAATGAATCGAAGCAGCTCGTTGCTGTTGACCGGTTCCTCCAACTCCAGATCCGCGTCCGTACGTAGCGCTGCGTCTCCACCGAGCAACGTTTGCATACAAGCTTCACGACGTTCGGCCAGTTGCTGCAACACACTTGGATTGTTCCTCAACCGATGCAAACGCTTCTCTAATGAGTTGGGTAGAATAGAACCGTGAAAGGACCGAAACGTTAGTTCTAATGTTCTGACACTTTCTAACAACGTAATAGTTAGCGTACGACGCTTATCAGTCTTCGCCCCGCGGACAGGCACGACTTTTTCTTTTCCCTCTCTCCAACATGACATGTTTTCACACTCCCTCTTCGATTCCTCCCTTTTCTATTCTTCTAATGTATTTTTCATTACCTAATGTAGCTAAATAGTTGTCCGAGTCCGGAAGACGATTATCTTGCGGTTCTCGCGGGTTTAGCGGTGGGTGCTCGGGGATGAAATTATCTTCAAACTCCAAGGAAGCATTAGCAACAATGGCGGTAGTGGAATCTGCTGGCACCGTTGCTGATGCGCTCGATGGTGGAATGTGTTCGCTAATGGCGGTGCTGCTGTTATTGTTGTCGCTAAATGACTCACTGCTAGCTTTGCTGTCCTGTGTCACCCATGGGTCGGCAAAATTCATTGTTTTACGGCCACTGCACTTACTACCACAGCACGACGTTTCACCTGCTTCCTTTCGAAAATGGACCGTTTTTACACATTTGTTTACGGAGCCAGATTATTGTAAAACATTCATAGCCCGAAATTTACCACTATCGATTGCACTCTTTGCAACGCGTTTGAGGAATTAAACAACAAGCATCGTAAATGTCATCGCCGATGCAGATTCAAGCAAACCAACTCCATGAAATATTTCAAGTGATGAGAACAAAATGCAATTAACCTTCCATTTCTAGCTCCGAAGTGAAGAGCACCTACGAATTGGAAGCTTTTTTATTTTAAAACAAATAGCAAAGTGATTTTTATTCAATATATGTAATCATGTAGATTATCACTTTCTTAAAATATAAAAACCATTTCAACGATGACGTATAGCGACGAGAAAATTAAATGAAATTGACAACATGAAAACTTCTCGAAACATTTAATAAAACAAAAGGTTGGTCTATAGGTACACTCTAAAATGCACGCAGTGCATGATGGTTTTTATTGAATACATATTCGTTTGATGTTATTGTACTTTTTTGCTGAAAAATTATTCGAGTTTTATACAAAGTTTGAAAGAGCCTTTGATTTAACATAATCTTTAAAAATGTTTTGCTGTGGCTGTATCTCTTTAACAGTATCCACAAAACTGTCAAAAAAGCGTGTCAATTCATGGCATTGTTGCGAGTACGAGCCAACCCTTCACACCGGGCACGCACTGACCGCAAGCATCAATCAATTTTAGCGCCGTTTGTTGCAAGTTGTTGAAAATCAAGAAAAAGCAATCATATTTCCCTCAGAAAATCCTTTGTGCGTGCGTGTTTGCGTCGTGGAAGGTGAAACAGTCGTCTAGAGAAAGCAGCTATTCTATCAACATCCACAGAAAATGAGCGAACAACCAACTGTTTCTTTGGAGGCGCTTCAATCCGCCGGCAATACGCTAGAACGCCACGGTTCGATCGATTCAGATGTGCCGGGTTTACTGGAGGTAGGAAGGGGAGAAACTGATGAGCACCATGTGCCATTGCGTTCATTGTTTACTCTTCTGTTCTGGGATCGGAGCCCTATGCTAATTATGCATTTACTTTGTTTTTCTCGCACCTACTCCGCACTAACCACGCGCTCTCCCGCACTAGCTGACGGGAGTAACTCAAGCCGGCACCCCAACCGCAAGCGGCTTGAGCGACTTTGATTACCAGCAGCTCAGCAACCTTTCGATGGGCTTCAAGGACCTGAATCAGCTGTGCACGGTCAACAAGGTTCCTATACCGTCAGAAATTATGGAACATTTTAATCGTACGTTGTTTGAGATGCCTTAAGCCATAAATGCTGCGTTGTAATGCTGATAATTCTTCTTCTAGATATAAAATGTCACTGTATGATGGGATTGTTTCCTGAAATCGGACGTGCCTGGCTTACAATCGACACGGACTTATACGTGAGTGGACAGACGGTGAAGATATTTGAAGCCTGTTTTAATTACATCCTCGCATTCCTTCCGGCTTTTGCAGATCTGGACGTATGAAAATGCACGAGATGTGGCCTACTTCGACGGGCTGTCCCAGGTTATCATAAGCGTTGGTTTGGTGACACCGAAACCGGGGCTGTTCGTAGCGGACGTAAAGTATCTGCTAATTCTTACGACTCCGATCGAAATCGTTGTACTCGGTGTGACGTTCGGTGATGCGAACAGTGGCACACCGAACCGCAGCATGTCCGCTGCTCAGGGCAGTGAAGAGATGCAGTTAATGCATACGCCCATTTTCGTGCTCAATACGGACAACGTTGCCATCATGTGTGTGCAGGGTACGGACGATGGACGAATCTTGCTTGGCGGACGAGATGGTTGCTTGTACGAAGTCGCCTACCAGGCGGAATCGAACTGGTTCGGAAAGCGGTGCCGAAAGATCAACCATTCGCAAGGCCTAATGTCACATCTGGTGCCGGGCATCTTTAAAATATTCACTGAAACCGACTCGGTGGAAAAGATTGCCGTTGACAACACGCGCAATTTGCTGTACGTCCTCATGTCCAAGGGTTCGATAGAAACGTGGGATCTGGGGAAAGATGCTAGCAGCACGAGGCGCATCGCTAGACTTTCTTACAAGGATATCATCTCTAGCGCAAGTACGATTTTACGGACAATCGATCCGTCCGTGTTTCATCCTATCACCGCTATCTGCCCGTTGACGTCGGAAGATTCGTCCAGTTTGCATCTTGTGGCAATTGCGGAGAGTGGTGTACGTTTCTACTTCTCAACGGTGCCACTACACTTGCACGGTTTCTACATCCAGCAGCAGCAAATGATGCAGCAGCAGCAGCAACAGCAGCAATTACTGCTTCAACAACAGCAGCAACTTCAAATGCAACAGCAACAAACACCACAAACCTTGCAGCAACAGGGGCTTTCAAATCAGGCAATACAGCAGCAAAATGCTAACGCAAACCTTCCAGAACCACCGCAAAGTAAACCGCAGGGCCTGTACCTGTTGCACGTACGCGTACCACCGGGAACGACGGGCAATTTGTTATTGACGAAACCGAAGCTGGTTCATTCGGCCCACTACGCTAAAGGATCGCTACTGATGATATCGAAGCAGCAACAGGACCAAGATTTGCTCACCTGCCTCAGCTCGGAACAGTTCCAGTCGCAGCTCAATCTGGTCGAATCCACCACCTACATGCCATTGGATGGGCAGGTGTGGGCCATAGCCGATGTGTTGCGTAAAGATCGCGTGTCCATTTCAACCCCTTTGCGTACTGCACAGAATCCCCGGAAGGTGGCCCTGCTTACAAACCAGGGTGTGCATATCGTTTCCATACTGCAGTCGGTCGACATTCTGCAACAGCTGCTCGTTGGATGTCACGGTCCCCATAATGAGTCCGTAAAGACGTACTTCAGCAAACAGACGGAACCGGAAGCTTGCGCAACGGCACTGCTGCTCGCCTGTAGGGAATCGTTCCGGAGCACAGAGCTCGGCGATTGGGCGACACAGGCTTTCGTGCTCTATGGCGGAGAGCCGTTCTTTGACGCGGCAATTGTGAGTGACAATAGGCAACTGCTAGGGTTTAATTCTCCCATTTCCGGTGCGGCTTACGGTAGTGGAGCCATGGATTCGACGGTGCAACACAATGCAAACGTTGGACCGGGGGGACGATTGTTTGCTTCCACTCCATATTCGACGCCTGGTCGTGGTATGGTGTCGCCGGTTCATCAACAGCACGGACACCATCCACACCAGCAGCAACATCCATCGGTGTACGTTGGTGGATCTTCGGCACAGAATTTAAACAACAACAATGAAACGGCCGATGGATCACTGTTTCATTACTCTGCCAAACATGCCGGACTGTACCTATACATGAGCCGAATGCTGCGTTGCATTTGGCGCAAACCCTGCGTGGACGATCGTTTATACTCGACCATTTCGCAGCAGGACTGTATAGTGTTGCTGGAGGACCTGTACGCCATCCGACGGTTCCTGGAGAATGTGACTGTGAGCAATTTGCTTGGGTACACCGGTGGTCGCAGTAATGGTACATCTGTAAGACCCAACGTGGGGAGTCTCAGTTCCTCATTCGCGCAAGGCCAGTCCGGACTGGTGCTGAGTGGTGCTGCAGAGAGAGGTGGATACGGTAGCTTTATGTCCTCCCAACCAGGATACAGCATAGGAGCAGGTGGAGTAGGATATCCTCCGACCAATGCGGGTATATCACAGAAAAACTGTACCGAGGAAGCCTTGTTGGAGGAAAGAAAATCGCTGGAAGCGTTAGTGCGATTAATAAGTGAGTAGTTGCTATTTGCTTTCTTCATCGATTTCCGATCTGGTTCGTAATTTTCCTTTTATGCTTCTTTTTTTTAGAACAAGCGTGTGAAGTGGTAGGTTTGTGGAAAGTGATCTGCGAACACCAGTGCCATCTGTTGGTAGGGAAACTAACAAGGGAAGAGCAAAGCATTCTGCAGGCTTGCACTTTCCGCGATTTGATCCTGTCGCGCATCGATGTTTGCGGATTGTTAATAGTGACGCTGATCAATTCGTATCTGGCTGACAATGCAAGCGTCGGTTCGATTTCTTCCAAGCTGCGTGAAGTTTGCCCCACTCTCTATCGTCACGAGGACGCCGTGTCGCACAAGGCCACCGAAATTCTGCTACTATCACGCGGCTGCAACGACCGTGACAAGAAAGAGGAACGTTTGCGTACGGCTTTGCAGCTGTGCAAAAGTGCAGCGCCAAATCTGCCTCTTGCCACGCTGTGCCAGCAGTTTGTATCGTCCGGGTTTTACAGTGGTGTCATCGAGTTGTGCACGGTGTGCGCCGCCAAAAGTGACCCAAACGAGGTTGGACTGCAATTCTACCGCAATAACGAAGCGATGGACAATCAGGAAGGGTTCCTTGCGTTCCAAAACAGGATGAACTGGTACAACGAGGTAAAGGTGATGCTGGATAACGTGTACGAGGTAGCCGGAAGCAGCGGAGGCCAGCATCCGAAGCCCGACAGTGTCTATCCTACGATGGACGACGAGGAGCAGCAGGATCGTGCGGTGGCCAGCAATCAGGAGGTGCTGACCATTATTGGACAAGCACTGCAAAGCACGGACCAGCTCTTGCACATTGCTATTTACGAGTGGTTGTTGTCGAAGAACTTGCTTGCCGAGCTGCTGGAGATAACCGAACCGTCGCTGGGCGTGTTCCTTAGCAGGGCGATGGCTCGTACGCCGGATAATCTGATCGTTGCCGATCTGCTCTGGAAGTACCACGAGCGTAACGGGCAGCACGCAGCAGCTGCCAAAATTCTGGACAAACTTGCTAACGTGGCGAGCGATAGTATCAATCTGCAGCAGCGCATTGAGTACCTTGCGCGGGCGGTAATGTGTATGCGCTCGGAATCAGTAGGCTTCTCCGCGCACAACGGTGTGCTGCTGAAGGATTTGGAGGACAAACTGGAGGTAGCACAAATTCAGCGCCAAGTGTACGATGCCCTTGCACTGCTAATCCAGCACAGCAACGAACGGTACGATGCGCTCAAACTGCTCGATTCGAATTTGTACAATTTGACGCAACTGTACTCCGATTTTGCGGAGCAGTACGAACTGTGGGAGTGCAAACTGACGATACTGAACTGCTCGCATCACAACGATCCGCTCCTGATCGAGTCGGTGTGGACTCACATTTTGGACCGGGAGCTGCAGGGACGTGATAGTTGTGCCGAACGCTGTCGACGGCTGTTGGCAAAAGTGAAGAGTTTGGCGCTGGAGTATGACAGTTCCGGTTGCTGTTTTCCGCTCGCGTTCATCGTGCGCGAGGTAGAGATTCGTTGCTTCCGACTGGGACTGTTTAATTCGCCCGTCCCGGAAGCGCTGATCGAAATGAACTTGGACATTGAAGAGTTGCTGAACATTTACTCACGGTAAGGATGACGTCTGCTTTGATGCCAGAGGATTTCTAATTTGATATTTTCTCTTAAAGCTTGGTGTCGATGAACGAACGGATCTGGGTGACGGAGGATGATGAGCTGTATTTGATTCGGTCCACCTCTGCGTTGCTTTCGATAATCGTTAATCAGCCGAGGCTTGTCCCGCTTAAGGATCGCCGGAAGGTGATGGCCAAGTCGCAGGACCTGATCGCGGCAGCACTGAATATTCTCTACACCAAACCAGACACGCAATCCTTGATCGATGTGTTCCGCGATACGCAATCGAAACTCCAGAGAATTTTGTAAAAAAAAAGTATAACAAAAAGACAAGTGCATGGAAAAGAATAATCGTGGTGAATACACTCCTTAAGTCTGGTTCGCGTAATAGTGTAATAACCGTGACAGCGCAAGCAACATTCTATCAGTTAGTTGGGAGCAATGTTTTTTGTATGTTTTCAGTGTTTATGTTCTCTTTTACGAAAAATGTTAGCAAGTTCAATCAATTACGACCAATATTATGTCGTCGGATCATGATGGAGGGGGTTGTTACATACGTACGCAACAGCAAAACGAAACGTAGATAATGTTTGCAGAATAAAGTGAATGTTGTATAGTGTGAACGAGTCCCCGTCTAACCTTCAATTCTTATTTGAAGTTTGAATTTCGTTACGAATAATATGTTTATTTTTTTTTTGGTTTTCTTGTGTTTTGATTTCGTTTTGTCACTATGTATTAGAATGGTTTCAAAGAATAATTCTCAATGATATTACTACTATTACGCTACAGTCCCCCGGTATTTTTAACTTCTACCTTGAATTTGTTCCTATACAATGTCGTCCAAACAAATAATGTTTTTAGCAGAAAGCTTCAGCGCGAGAAAATTTTGTAGCTATCAGTTCTATCGGTGCCATAATAAACACAAACAAAAAACAGACTTGTATTGACTTGGGTTGCGCTACGCTTAATCCGCTGTTGGCTAGCGGTTAACACGGGAACATGTTTAACTATCGCGCAAGTAAAGTTTTCACCGTCTCTGACTGATGATGCAGACATAATTTTTAATAAGGAAACTAAATATACGAACATCATCTTAGTGTTAGACAAACTTAATCCTTTTTCTGCTTAATAAAGAAGCACTACGACAACTAAGTATGAATCGAACAAAAAAAAGTATGCCCAAACGTATCGAAAAAATGATGGAAGATTTTGTCCAAATACCAGTCGTTAGCTTGTGGGCTTCGGGACCAACGTTGAATAACTACTTAGCTTGGCTTTACTAGTATCTTCATTCAAACTGCAAGAGAAGCTGTATAAAAAGCCTTCAACTATACTCCAAATGTGTAATAGGTTGGCTCTCTATTTGGCGGAGCAGACAATCTTCAAATACATGATCTTCCTACGAAGATCCTTACGGTAACACTGGGTTTTCCTAGGTATGTGTAGCTTTTAAGTGTACCTTTCATATCTTGCTTGCCCTTACTATTCGGTAAGGGGACAGCCACACCATAATTGCATTCTATGTACACAGTTTTGCCCATCCGTTCTCATTCACTCCTCATCGTGCTGCCGCGGAACCAGGACCGTGAAACGCTTTCACCACGAAGAAACCAACAATTGTTGCCGCCGCTATGCCTAATCCTGCTTTCCACCAGAGCAATGGATCGCTCGACATAAGCCCGAATTGCTTAAGATGACTGAAAAGAGTGATAATGAAACAGAGTTTGATTTTAGTGCAAAGCATATAGTTCAAATATCGAATTACATGCAACATAGAAGATTATTTAATGTAACTGCTTATGCATCATTTACACAGCTCTAAAATAAATTAGGAAAGCGGTGTGATTATTCTATGGATTAGTGCTGCACTCTCTAAAAGTAGTTACATGCTACAGGTTATTAACATACGCTCCCTCTACATTTAATTTAAATACGAAAACAAGCCAAACTTAAAACATTTGTACAAACGACCAAAACTTACGTTGTTTCCCACAGCTGTACCAATCTATGCTTATAAAACAGTATCCACGCTGCTTGAAATCGACTGAATTATGATAAAACGGTAGTTAGATAAACGTTTTCGTCCAAAAGAGAAAAGGGAAGAAAGGGAACAAATTAAATTTTCATACATTTTTTTCAGCAAAATCAAAGTTTTTTTTTTCGAGCAAACATGTTCTAATTTGTTGATTACGCTGCCAATCTCACAATTGGGTATGTTCTTTGTTGGGTGAATTAATCTTATGGTAGAAATAATTTGTTTCTACTATTCATACATACTAAAGAAGGTTGTATTGGGATACTTTTTTCGGTAATGAAGAATCACCTGTTAGTTGCTTCTACTAGATATTTTCACTGCTTTAAGGATTCTAAAGAGTTCAAAAGTAAGAATTTAGGAGCGAAACTATGTTCACTTCCCATAACGACAATACTCACGGAAAGGCTGCCATCGTTGCTAGCTTCGTGTAGATGTCTTTCTTATTGTGCTTCACGCTGAAGAACTGTGGCTGGAGCAGTTTGTACTTGTGGCAAAAGTCGGGCGGCTGAAGCAAATACTCCTGGCGCACCTCCTCCAGGTCCGCCTTGGTGCCAACGATCAGCACCGGAATTTTGCTCTCCGCAAAGTACTTGATGTATATTCGCGCAATGTACTCGAACGACTTTGGGTTACCGACGTCGTATACAAGGCAGGCAACGTCACAGTTAACTTCGCTCGGTTGCAATGGATCGAGCACGAGCCGCGCATCAACGTCCCGCAGCACGAGATACTTCTCCTGTCCATACACCTGCACTGTATTGATCGCATACCGATTGCTGTGGCGTATGTCTCGATCCGTCAGCCGCTTCATATCCTGGGCCAGGAACGCACGGCAAAAGGTAGTTTTGGAGGCATCTTTCGCTCCAATCACGTGACACATGTACACCGTGCGGCTGTTTTGTTTTTTCGCCAGATCGATGCGTCGTTCGCGCGTCACGTGAATCGCTGCCAGCTGTGATTCATTCTCGTGCACATTAAATCCCAGGTAGGCCAGATACTCGAGTGTTTTGTTAACGTCCACCAGCGTCATCAGGCTCCAGCGGCACAGCCAACCGTGCAGCATTGGCCAACCATTCTCATTTGTTGGTATCGTGCGTTTAATATCGGTTGAGAAGGGCGGATTGGGGCAGGCGCTGAACAGCTTCTGAAACTCGTTTGGCGAAAGTGCTCCGTCACCGTCTCGATCGCTGCGTTCGAACAGCGACACGAGAAACTGCTGACCACGGTGCGACAGTTCTGTGCTACTGCCTGGAGGAATCTTTACCTGTGGGTGCAAATATTCGTCACTCATCACGAGACTTTCGTTGTAGCCGAAACGACGCAGCACGGCCCAGGTCGTTTCGTTCCGACCACGCTGTATGAAGAGACAGTGCAGGAACAGAAAACCGCTAAGCGTCACCGAGTCGTCGCGGATGCCGTCGGGTGTGTTTTTCATCAGCACTGCCTTCACCTCGTCCAGCACTTGGGGTTGCAGCGGTGCATTGAAGCAACGGCGCTGGAAATGATTCAGCTCGTAGTCATTGAGTAACCCGTCACCATCGATGTCGCACACTTTGAATATACGCACAAGTGCCTTCTTACAAGCTTCGGTTAGCTGGGAAGAAAGGAAGGTGTGGAATGATTCACGATTATTCCTTTTTTTTGGTAGATGGATTTAGCATCTAGTGTCACTTACATCTTGCTCTTCCATTATGTATAACGGTGCCGTTGGGTGTAAAACGGCTTTTTGAGCGTAGTAAAACATCTCGGAAATATTGTGCAGAGTTTTGGCGGAACATTCTACGCAACTTTCTACCTCCGGGTAGTCTTCCATGATCGAAAGGACATGCTGGCAAGAGGGAAGAAATGGAATTGAAGGATATCACACTTCATTTGATTCGTGTGAACTTAATAAACCATGGACCAATTTCTCTGATGTGAAAGGCTTGACTCTATGATTGAAATTTTGTACAAAAAAACCTGCTGTCGGCCCGGCCGGGTCCAAAAAGTTTTTTTTTCATTCCATGTTTACTGGCTCTTCACATCCTTCAAAAAGAAAAACTTACATCGATAGTAGAGTAATCCACCAGGTCGATCTTGTTGCCCACGAGCACCACCGGCTTCCGCTCCATTTCGGAGCATTTTTGCACCATCGGAAGCCATCGCTCGGTGATGCCATCGAGTGTTTCCTCGCAGTCTACCGAGTAAACGATGCAGACGACGTGCGCCTTTCTAATTTCTTCCGCAAGTGCTTCATCCGATTGTTCGGCCGCTAAAAAAAGGGGAAGAACAGTTCCAACAGTTTCACTCCAGGCAAAACATAAACGTTGCATCGCACACCCATGCACACAACTTACCGGAATAATCGACAATATTTGTGGGAACTTGCTCCGGCGTTACATCCGCCGGTATGGTAATTTCTTCCGCCTTCAGCGGCACATCTTCGGGAAACTCTTCGCTGACTAACGAAAGGATAAGGGACGTCTTGCCGACACCCTGGTCACCCACCAGTAGTATCCGAACGTGCCGCTTGTGGGATACCGACCAGGCCACCATCGTTGCGTCCTGTGCTGAGGGGATGACTTAATAAATCGGTCCACGAATTGGCAACATTCGCCCGGAACCGGAAATGAAGAAGGCCGTTTGGCTAATTTCGTCACCACCACACGGATGTGTAATCACGCACCAATATTGCACACACAACCTCTGATTCCACTATAGGCGCGCACCAACACCACCGCTAACACGCAATCTTGCACAATCGATTTGTTGCGGCGAATAAAATTCACAGTTTGGGGTGGTGACGATTTTTGCAGAAGGTTGCTGTTCCGTACTGTCTCGCGTTTACCTCTAGCAGCGCGAGACAAACAAGCATGCGTTGCTTTGCTTATCTACTGCCGCCCCGATACATACAGTTATAAATTTCCTACCGACCCTAGGGGGGATGATGCTGATCTCGAATGCAACGCCTGCCACAGTTAGTCCCACACGAAAGAACCGTTGTTTAGTTTCGCCCTTCTGTCTTTGCACTGTGCCAAAGGCACAACCTGAAACCAGTGCAAAATTTCACACTCTCACACGTAATAGAACACTTGCATGATGGTCTTCATCACACACAAACACGACAAGAAAAAAATCCCGATCAGTCCGCTGCACTACACATCATCGACCCGGTATGTAACTGCGCGTAACCCTGGGAGAGAAAGAGTTAACCTTGCTTCTGGGCTAAAGCCGAAATTCACGGGTTAGCGACCAAGTAGGCTCTTTCTCTATGCTGGGAACTCCCCCGCCAAGTATTTTCCACGCTATGCTTTGGTTGTTATGTTCTTGCTTCTTGTCTTCTGATATTGTTGTTGTTGCTGTTGTTGATGTTCTTCATTACGAAATCACTGCCTTCTGTTGTGCCCTCGTGGGCATATTCCGTACCAGCGCCGCGGATACTGTTCACAGGGATTGCTTTCGATAACAAATTCACTATTTCTAGTGCCGGTTTATTGATGACGATGCGTTTGTACTTCTTGGCACCATAAATTATGCATTTATCTGTTAACTTATACCACTTTCGTCTTATTTCTGTTTCATTTTACGGTACACATTCTCGACAACTTTCATTGTTTATAATGTTCTGTCAAATTGGACTATCTCTGTGTGTGCGTGTGATTTATACTGTACTCGCGAGAACTTAACAGATGAAGGAGGAATTTGAGCCGGCAAAAGTTGTGATGACCGTTGCGGTGAATAATGGTTTACCTGTTAATTGTTTATTATACAGTACACCATACGACGATCTTGCAGAGAAATCAGGCTTGATGAGGCTGCGCAAACAAACAACACATAAATAAACGGAGACCTAGGATAATCGACGCACCAGAATTCGAAAAGTTTAAAATTTACCCAGCTAACGGATCACCCAGCTAATGGTTTTTGTGCATCCTAAATTTATATCATTTCGTATGACGCATTTCTTTCGACAATATTCATTTAATTCATTTCTCATTAATTTTTCGCAACAATATTTGCAAACTTACCCAAAATCTTTCTGTCTGAGACATTCCAGGATACCAGGCAAGTACTTTCAGAACATCAAGCCAATCGTCTTAGCGTTATTCCCTTTCGTGGGCACTTTTATTAGTTTTCCTTCGGTTTGCTCCAATCTTCAGATTGCTGGATTGCTCTATCCTTTATCTTCACAGTTCACAATTTATTATCAACCTACACACACACACACACTACGCCACCACCAATTTATCTTCTTACAGGTTCGATTTGATGGTATCGATGTTAAGATATTTCGTTCTTTCAGGGAAGCGTTTCTGGTTCGCCATGTTCAATCCCGTACTTTATCCCTAATTTTCCAATTTTCATGCAATGTCCCTCTTTGTTTGCCAGCATGAAATCCGAATCTCGCATTTTTTTCTTGCACGTGATGGCGACGGTTAGACAACTTTACTGTACCTCGCTAAAAACCTCTTTCAGATGCGCACACTGTAGCACTTCAAAAGCAAGCTGACGTATCTTTTTTAATTAAATTTAAATGACTATAGTTTTAATAGAATTGATTTATTATACAGTTGCGTGTATGCATGACGATTCCGAGAGTTAGATACACAGGATGCTGCTGCTTCTGCCTGCGACGTGCGTTTGGTTGTGTGTGTGTGAGAGAGAGAGAGAGAGAGAGTATGCATTGAATGGTAATACGTGTTTTATCTCCGTTTAGAATTACCCTACCGTTTCGTTTATTCCGTTTAATTTATATCTTTATATCA
>KB698460.1:0-28093 GCA_000349165.1 Anopheles christyi
AGGCGAAAGGAGTCATAAGAAAAAACAGAATGAAAACATACAAAAAAATAATGTAAAAACAATTAAAAGGAGCAAATAAATATAAGAGCATATAATATAATCGATAAACTGGCAACCGTACGGTTGCACTCCGAATAACCTAAGTATTACTGTAGCACACCGGGAGTTTAAAAAAATGGGATTACACCGTTCTAGATTAGTTTTCGCTGTTGTGCCAAAGTACGAAACAAATGATCAAATTTATCTTAGAAATAAACTGAACTATTTTTATTTTTTGTTGATAATCGTATCGTACAATCTTACAGTGTGAAATTCGATTCTAACCAGACTGAAATGTTACTAAACGGCAACAAAAAAAAAAATTGTTTAAAAATTAAATCGTTGTGTCAATGTCAATTTTCACCTGAGGTGTTAATTGTATTACCTGCCCATCAAAAAATCTCTGTAAATCGGAGAATTAACGTTCAACTCCAAATCCGTGGCCGAAGTGACGTTTTTCTGTCGCTGCTTCTTCATATTGCGACTCGCTGAAATTTTCATGCCTTGCCACAGATTTCTCTTTCCTTGCTCCGCTCCAATACTAAGCTGTTCCACTTCGTTTGGTACGTATCGATGCGCGCATTAGTGAAACTTTTACGAATGTTTCTATCGATTTCGCGTTCAACAAAATAACACGCATCGAAACTGCACTACGAAGGCATTGTTCAACCATGTTGCGATGCTTTTCATAAACACGAAACCCCCTTCACTACAATCGCACTGGAAAATTTTCCTCCTTTCAAAGGCTCACCCAACGGTAGCAAGGACACACCGCTTCTTGAGTTGTTTGAAATGCACTACAAGGATCGACAATGTTATCAGCACGTATGCCACACACTAATGTCAACAACTTCAACGAGAGGTAGAAACAAATGTCTGGACTGGTCGAATCCTGCCAATGCGCGTAACAATGCCCACGGTACTTTGAAAATATGTTATCCTATCGGAAACCAAAAGTGAACTGAACTCTGCACATCACTTGTAGACAGGCGGAACATACGTCCGACAGATCAGCCCGCTCTCCGCGGTACACAGCGTATCGATCTCCACTGTGAAGCTACAATTTCTCTAATCAACCCAACATCAACGCAACATACCCCACAAATTCACTATAGCTGCAAATGTGATAAACGTACCACCGGCTTGGAACGCGGACGGATGAACGAATCGATGTCGGTTGTGGGCGTTGGTACGGAAACGAGGCACAATCATCGGTGGATCGGGCCATTAGTTTTTGAAAGTCCTAACAGTGCAGGGTCATCGCCCGTCTGTTTGAATATCAAATTAAGTGCATCTTACTTTCTGTGGTGCTATCCCAATTACAAGTGTGATTAAATAATATTTTAGCGTCTGATAAGTCAAGTAAGATTAAATAATATTAGTGCTTTATAAAATAACTAAATTGCAGTTTTCACTGATCGTTTATATCAGGAGTCTTCGAAATGGGCCCCGTGGTAGCTTGAAAAGCTTGAATCGTAAGTCGAAGAATGTTTTATCTTTTATAAAAGACATGATATTTCTAATAACTTCTTAAAACAAAATAAAAGTTAGGTAACTGTTATATATTTCCATCTTAAAATTACTCTTTATGCACTAATGTTAGTGACACTAATATGAGTTCATAGTTTTCTTGTGTTTGTGTAGATTATGCAAAAATCAATAAACAAATTTTCAAATGCTGTTACAGTTTGAATTGAACAGGCGATTTCTACACATAAGAAAGTAGATATGTTAAACAATGTATTTTCGTGTTGCACTTCAGATAACGCGTGAGACCATTCACCCGCTGGTGTCATTTCACTTATGCAAAAAAATACATTCCCCCAAGTTGCGCCATTCATTGAACCCACCCATTATGATGAGCTCACAAAAAAGAAGATAAATTGCGTCCAATGTTAATGAACGCTCTAACCACTCACACACACTCACGCAGCCACCGCACTGTTGAAAAACGTACCTTCCATCGACAATTCAAAAACGAACATACGGTGACGCACATCCAGTACCGCACTTCCAACTGATCCTCTGCCAAAAAAAAACGCCTGTCTGCTAATGTCGAATGGAACACTTATTGCACTGAGCATTGTGTGAAGATAGAAACAAAAGGCAACGTTGAGACGAAACACATTATCGCCCTCTTTTCTTGCCTGGAAACAATTTGTGGCACACCTATGATGGGCGCATCCTATGTGTAAAACCGCGGAACGATATAAGCAATATTCGCAGCTTACCCTAATAAGGTCTTTTCGGTCCATTAGCGAACGATGATCATCTTTGAAGCTAGATTATCCAGAGAAGTTTTGGTTTTTTGCTGCACAGCACCTTTGAATGTACGTAGCGGGTTTTTATTATCTTTGTGATGCACCCGAAGCCGACGTTTACCTCTATTTGGTGGTGATGTGTGTGCGTGACCTTCATGCATTAGCGACGAGAAGGCACACCAATTTAGCAATGTTAAATAATGCCCCCTGTCTGCCGAAATACTTTCAACATGCAACACTCTCACTATGTTACACTATTGGCAGCATATATGGGGGTGCTTCAAATGGGATCTATGCTCCTATTTTATTTGGTAACTGATAATGATTTTTATCACCCTTCGTGGTTTCGTTCGTCGTTAGCCGTCGATGGTGCATTTCGTAAACATACAATATTAGTATAACACAAAATTTAATTTCTATTGTTTTGCCTTCTAAGAATTTAAAATGTCATAAAGGCTTTCTAGGTACCAAACACTGATCATTATCCGACAAAATAAGTTTCAATTTGTGTTAGTGCACTTAACCCTCACACAAACCACTCGTCGTTTATTGTTGTCATATTTCTATATTTCCTTTTTCCATTTCAAACTAGCTGTTGCTAATTACTGTATCTACAAAAGCTTTCTTTATTTTAATTCGTTCTTCTACCATAAATTATGTATACATAAATTGTACATTTACAAGGCTTATTATCATTGGCCTACAAGGCTCTATATCATTGCCCTTTTTGCATACACAACTACAACGAAAAGTAGAGTATCGTTTTTGTTTCATTTGTTCAAAAGTTTACACTAAAAAAAAACAACGATCAGAAAACTCATCATTAACTGTAGCTATATGCGCATATTGTACTTGTTCAGTTTTATTCGCAAAGCTTTCACTGCAAGGTGGTACACATTCAGTAAACGTTGAGAAATGTAAAGCATGATCAATGAATGATGAACGAGGTAGAGAAAATGTGTTTATGCTTATAACCCTCACTTGAACCATGCGTCTATTATATACTACAGGTGTAGCACATTGCATTTGGTATTGCTTTGAACAAAAAAAAAAAGTTAGGAACATAGTTATTGTGACTAATGAGTAGTCGACTTGCTTTTCGCTTCGATTATGGCTACCCTGTGCGATATGAAGGGACTGCTGGTGGTATTTATGTTGTGAATGTTGATAAAATGCATGTTAATGAGATTTGCAATTGTTTCAATGCAATTTCTACGAGGAAAACGTTTCACTTTCTTTTGCTCTACTCAAAGAACATGTTGTAAATAGAAACAAATGATAGAAAAAACCAACACTTACACACATGACACATATGAACACAACACGTGAATAGTATATTTTACTATATTTCAATTAGAAAAATATCTTTCATGTACTGTTTGAACTAGTAAGCTTAATTAATATATTTCTTCAATACATACGCCAACGACCCTAGGGGTCATTACCACAGACAAAAGTAACTTTATACTACTCGATGATTCTTCAACCGCAACGACAAACATTTCTTAGCGTGACGAATATTTAATAGAGCTTCCCACTTTTGTTGTTGGCATTGAAACAAAACAGAAACCTTCCGACACAGTTCTCGCAAAATGGCTGGTTCTTACGTTCGTTAAGGCATCCAATGGAGAGAAATGGTTCGTTGGGAAGAGTTTTTTATTTGACACAGCGCATCACAGTGGAAAATGACTCTCGGTCCGTTTTAATGTGTGGGTTTAGTAACAGATATCCACAAGCTTCTGAATGCGCGAAAGGTGGTTAGTTGCATCGCCATTATGCTGCATGCTGATACTATTTATAGCATTTCCCAGGTTCCCATGTGTATAGATTTGAATATTCTTTTCACACTATTGTTATTCTAGTTATCACAATTGAAGCCTATCCCGATCTTGTCAGAACTTTCAGGAAGAGCCCTGCTTATTTCTGTGATGGAGTTCGCATGAGCTGTAGATTAATGAGCCACCCTCATCTTCTGCCATCGTGCAAAAAGTTGTTTAATAATGTATGGTCTCACGCTTAATGAAGTTGTCACGGTTCACTGCTGGTTCATCAGTCAGCTGTCAAGAAAAATAATGACAAGAGTATGTGCGGGCCAAAGCAACAGCAATAGGTTTAGAATTCATCCTGAATCAGAACAAACGCAACTACTGTGTTACGGTTTTTTTGAACGTAAATTTAACAATATCATGGCCCGTCAGAAGTTTCACCCGTAACAGGCGTGTTTAATTACATGAACTGACTGTGGTGACTTTGTTTTAAGATATACGAATAACTTCAAATTGAATATGTTTGTCTTGAAAAAAAAAACATATCAAAGTAAAATAACCCGTAACTAGTGCCTTTAAAAATAACGACTCTGTATGGAATATTATATTCAGCGTTCTTTTTTTCAGATCGACGTAGGAATAAGCTTGCTCATTCGTAGCATTAAACCCGAGATCACAAAATCGGGGGCAGAAACTTATTCGATCTTCGATCGCCGTACAAGCGAGCTACAATATGTATGGAGGAAACGAGTAGTTGTTGTTTCTTGTTTTCATATTCTTTCTCTCAAAAGCGATTTCGAACATAACGGAGCCTACATACTTCACCCAGATGCGGATTGCCTTCTCAGCCAGGTCTGAAACCGACAGTAACGCGCTGCTGTTTGTTTTTCTTCTTTCTTGCCATGGTATGCTTCATCGTTTCAATTGCTTCCTGCAATCTAGCAATGTCCATCTGTCTCTTTTACGTTACGCTATGATCTTTTTTACATGTAATACAACACGCTTGCCAAGCTGATGTTACTTTTCATTGGAGTGTACGATACAATATTTTAAATTATCACGACTGTCTAACCACCCTGCTGCTGAAGCCAAACTTATAAGTACCTTTGATTCCTCTACGTTTCCGGCCGATGCATGCGAAAAACGTTGTTGAACCGGGCAATGGCTCTAAAGACGTCCTCAACGCAATGATTAGATTGTTTAATTCTATTAAACAAGAAGCAAATATATAAGTTAAAAAAAATCAATAAACAAATTTTCAAATGCTTTCGCTTCCGACCGTCCTGAGGTAAGGCTTGATAACTTTGTTAATGCACATTGTAATGGCATGCATAAACTTGATTTTCTTATAAACAAGCAGCACAAAATTATCTATTAATCAACCCCTAATAAGCATGTGCTTAATCCAATCTTTTGAATGTAACGCGAATGTGTAGCTAATTTCATCTAAACCGTGTTTTTGCCACAGTGGATTAAATTGTCTGCGCTTCGTTTGGTTGCCATAGCTAATACGCGATTCGTCGCCAATAGTGAAAACAACGCGTTATTGATTTCTTGCCAATGCAATCTATATCCAGCATACGCTACTAGCGTCAACCGAAACTTTCAAATAGGTTGCTCAAATTCGGCAGCTCCTCGGGAAACCACATGATAGATTTTTTGGCTTCATGATCAGTACTCTACACATCGGCAAACCTTTCACTGGTTGAATATTGAAAGACGCATTATGATACAAACAAGTTTCAGAGTGACATGTGTTAGCAAAAACTGGATTTCTTTTTCGATAGTGACATAAAAGAGTAAATCCAGTTCTCAGCGAACATTTAGTCATCAACGCAAAATCGCTGATTAAATGGATAGTGTTGTTAAACCCGCTTTATATGTTGATAAGAGGAAGGTACACAGCAAAAGTAAAGGGCTTAAGTATTTTTCTGAAAGAAAGTAAGTAACCAACGTATTATGTGCAGTAAATATGCAGCTTTAAAAAAAGAAAAAAACAACATATTTACTTTAATCGTTGCAACCGAAAACCTTATGTATCTGAAAATTGTTGCTCATGTTGTTTCTCCAGTTTTCGGCGTTATAACCAAACAGTTAATTAGTGTTCCATCCTACTATACGTAAACTTAGAGCCGTGGACATGTTCAACTTATGTTCAACATTTCCGTCCGTTTGCTCTTTCTTATTACTAGAGAAAATCTTCAAACCAGCCTGAATCAAGACGGAAGCGTTCAAATGGGTTTTCATTTAAAAGATTAAAAGTGAATCAAAACCTGCTCAGTGAATTTAAAAACCAATCAAACATATTTATGAAAAAATTGCATTTTTTAGTTTATGTTGAATATTGGTTGCATTCATCGTATAAACATTAAAATGAAACATTTGTTTTTTATTCAAGTTTTGTTGTTGTGTAAAACTGTTATTATCTTAATTTTGTAATACCCTAAACCACCTTCCCTTGTAGATTGCTTCAACAGAAAACTCACTAAGTTCAGCAGTGTGCACTATTTTAACGCAACAACATACCTTTCCTATTTCAATGGTGCCGACACCCGTGCCATCACGTATATAAGTGCATTAATGAACTACACGCACGGCTTACGAACAAAAACAGTGGACTATTTTGAAGGAAATTACTCAAACGTATCAATGCATTCGTGGAAGTAAAATCGGGGAAAACTTAGGGGGAATCGTGACTTCTACTAGCGTTTGAAAATTCACTAGACACCACATTTTGACTACGCGCAGCACCCCACGATGCGCTCGATTTTCAAACGGTAGCTTCAACTACTTCAGCTAACAACAATGCTAGACGCTACCTTTACTTTCACGGAAGCAGGAAAACTCACGTCAAATGAAAAAAAAAAACAGCAAGCTTTGCATTACTTTTTTCCTTTTGTTTCCTCTTTTTCTACTTCCCTCATAGTTTGAAGCTACATTTTAGCGCGGTTGTTTCTTTGCATAACTCAAAGCAATTAAACTGGTGCAATGGAAATAACTGAACCTAGTTTTTGCATTTCAGTTCTTCGATGACGTATCGTACAAGTAAAAAAAAATCGGCTGGTACTGCTGGAAAAGTGGCCGACACCTTAAAATGCCGATGGTGATTACATGCTGCAAGGAGGGAGGTTTTGCATGTACGATTAACCGAGGATTAACCGTATATTTTAGCAGTGCAAAACCTTCATCAACTTTCTGCTCGATTGCATACTGGTAATGCTTAAAGTGTTTTCAATTAAAGATGTACATTTATACGATTTTAAAAGATTCGTTTATCTTTATAACCAAATATGTTGACCTATCAGTTGTATTGCCTTCGTCGCAAAGATAATGAACATGTTCAGGGACGTCGGATATATATCTTCCGGTTCTAATGCAATGGAATTAATTACCTAAAGTTTTACTTTGATCAAACTGTGTCGATGGTTGTATACTCATCCGTGTGACGATATAAAGTCAAGGAGAACGGAAATTGTTTCAAGTTATAAATGGAGTGATAAAACGATCTTCATTTATTGCTATTTAATTCATTGTGGCATAGTGTGTTCACTTTAGACGCGGTCTGCTAGGCAAAGCAATCGATTGTCAAAGTATATACGGTAGTATTAAACCTCTCACTAGCATCGTTTCAAACCGTCGATACGTCCGTCTTTCGCGTCAAAGTTTGCGCATTTTCATTCCGGTTCAGTTAGTTTACGAGCCGGAAACGTTCATTGCACCATGACACTCAAACATTAGCGAGCCGACAGAAAAACAAGAGGGTGATGGTAGAAACAAAGTAAAATCAATAGAAGATGCGCAACCAAAAACATGTGGATACTCGCATAGTGCCCACAAATGACACCATCAGCTTAAGCTTTGTTTGTTTACGATCGTTCCGTGTATTTTCCTATATGAAAAAGTACAATTCATATAGTCGCAACGTTTTGTTTGTCCCAAGCAAACATTTGTTCTTCTGGTGTGAAGGGAGCTATGAGTTTTGATTTCTTTTGCTTTAATTTACCCTCAATACAGAAAGGCCGTGTTTCAGTTGAAATAAAGCAATCACAAGAAAAAGAATAAAATTCCTTCACATAGAGCAGTGATTGGCTAAGTATGGCCCGCGAATCGCATGCACCACATTAGTTCCCGGTTTGTGGCTCTTGAGAACAAATTTACTGGTTAGAAGTAATTCAAATGCTTTATTTTTAAGTAATTAGAAAATGTACAAACTATCTCACTATAAACCAAGCTGTTGAGCAGCTTTAAAGGAAAATTAGATAAAACTTAAGAAAATGGTAGACAAATCGTAATAGGTTGTACCGAGAACATACCGAGCGACGTCGGTCTAATTATCGGTCTTAAATTGAAAATTCAGTCAATGAAGTTATCATGTATTTATTCATTTAAAGCGAATAGATCACTTTGAATGTGTGATAGAATTGCAAAAACGTGCGGATATTGATGTTTACGAGACATTGTCTACGAATTTCAAAAGACTAAAAAATTATAGTATAATTAAACATGCGTAAAATTGTGCTTTTGTAACAGCAGAATCACGGATATAAATTTCAAATTAACTAAAAACATGAACAGTGATGCACGATAACATTAACAAAAAATTCCATTACAAAAACTCACGTTAGCTTAATGTTGTATATGTTGCTATATGTCTCTTATTAACGGTCAATACATATTATATTGCAATACATTTTCTTCCGGAAAGTTTGCTGATCACTAGTATAGAGCAAATCGTCTGTTATTTTTTGTAAAAGGAAATAAATTATTTTGTTACAAATAATGTTTAGTTATTTGTGCAAACCTGAAAACATTATTGAATATTTGTATTAAATATACATATTTTTATAACAAAATTTTATCAATGCGATTACCGAAAACTTCACACGAAAACAATAGTTATTTCTGATATTTTCGCTTTCTTGGTAAGCATCGCTCGGCAACTCTTTCACAACATGGTTCTGAATTATTAATTGGTATGTCTCTGATTAGTATAACGAAATAGCACAGTAATAAAATATCCAAAACTACTTTAATTTCCCATTTTTATTCAGTAAGGTCAGTGCCATTCATAGTGCTACCGCATTAAAAAGGTTTGAAGTAGCAGCAACGTTATAAAGCGATAATTGAAGATAAAAATTAAAATTTCAAATTTTTGCTACTTTTCTCCAAGAGCAAAGCGCGAATGAAATAGAAAAAAAGATATCATTCACTACATAGAGTAAATGCTTCTGCAAAAATCAAATGAGAGAAAATCTTTTGATAATGAGAGTTTGTATGTGAAAAGAAGAAGACACCAACAGAAACAAATAGAAGCCGGTGACAATGTTGATACAGGGAGAAATGTTAATTAATCATGGCATGGAGAAGCTAAATTGACTTCTGAATTTATGCTCCACAAGTATGGCAAAAAATATAATAGTAAGTCATAACTCTGTTTGATCTAGTTTTTAAGAACACAATTAAAACGTATGTTTGCACGCAGAGGCAAAAACTGTTTGTTAAATACATAATTTTTTTAAAAGTTACCTGTTTCTTTGGTGGGTAAAGACGTTCGCTTTATTGCGAGACCCTTTAACGCTTGAAGATAGTATATATATAGATATATATGTATATATATATAAATTGTACTGAAAAATGGTTCAGTAGCTCAACAACAGTCAATTGCTAAATCATCGTGGTCACTAGTGTAGTTGGAACACGTTATTTTTTTCGGAATCACTGCAAATAACGGTAATTTGGCCACATGAGCTCGAAGCTATCGCGAGGATTTGGAGCGTATATTTTCTGTGGCTAGTGCCAAACCCTAGGCAAACCTCAAAACTTAACCACCGCAAACTTCAATCATTCATTGGGGCACCTACAGTGGCGAAACAATTACTGGTGTACACTAAACGTCCGTGTAGCATGGAATTGTTCCAACCTCAAACAAATCATCACAACATTTGTATTCCCCTATGTCTTATTGATTATGAGACCGTATTTTATCGATGCACCATTTTTAACTCATAATTTATTTTTGAGAGCATTTTTAAATTTTGCACAAACTATTCTTTCTTGTTTTTGTTTACATTTCCATTGCACTTCTTATGTATCATGTAAACCGCACACTATTATCACTTTTCGCTTAACTAGAATATTAAAAAAAAATATTCCCGCTTTAGATTTCTTTGCACATGATTCCATTCACTATATTTCCACAATGTTTTACATTTGTCAGTCACTATTGTATACACAGAATAATGATTGTTTAAATTTTAATTTTTAATTATCTTTAGATTTCAACTTTACACCAAGCGACGAACCCGTAATAAATGTAACATCACCCAAGCGCGCACTTCGCGCAATGAACTGCCCTAACCATATAGACTGTGGAGCGACCTTCGCCCAATCAAGCTTCCAAACAAACCAACTAACACTGATGCTCTCTTCGTTACTGCATAACTGACAAACTACTGAACTATTTTACACTTCCACGGAGAGAGAGCGAACGAGTTAAGCTCGCGCTGATTCACAAAAGGGAAAGAGTGCGTTTTCCCTGCACAGGTTTCCTGCTTGAATGTACCAAATGGGGAGAGGGACTTGGTTACTTGTGAGCAACAGCTTACCAAGAGAACTGAAAATGATGGATGGTTGAAGTCACCACTAAAATGAGAAACGATATAGCATAACGAGAGCAACAACGCATGTTAGCTGCATAATATTGGATGAAAGATGAACCACCACAATGAGCAGGGCACATACGTGATCAAACCTCAAGCCGTATTGAAGTATTGCTCTTACTATAAAGAGAGAAGCTGTACTTTACTTAATACCTAATACTTATCTTTAAAGGATTTTACGATTCTACTTCAGTATAATAAAAAAAAAAACATATTTTAGAAAAAAAAAATGAAACGAGTATTGTTAACAGTAATCAGATAACGCCAAAATGAAAGTATGTATCGGTTTGTGTTTAAAATTTCAACTTTAATGGTAAAAACGAATAAAATCCTTATGATATAAACAGTTGCATCCAACTGTTGGTTACTGATTTTGCAACGATACAACATGAACGAAATTATTATTTTCAACTATCGTTTCAACTCACTGTGAACATTGATATTGTTAGAAACTTATAGAATTGTACGAATAAATTATGAAACAATAACATATTTTTTCTGCTTGGTGTAAACGACCTAAACGGTCATGCCGGGTTGTTATACAATGAATATTAAAATTTTTAACAATAAAAAATAATATTTTATAAAACATATTCAAAAAATCATTAGCTATTAAAAGCATCGATCTTGTTGGAATTAATGAGATCGCTCTCATTTTATCCGAATCACTTCATTAAACTGTTTAATGAAATTAAAATTCATTTTTCATTCTTGTTTACTGATTTGGTTTGAGTTAGGTTACATGTAGCTTAAGGTGCAGCAATAAATTGAAATACTCATTTACAACATATTACACATTACATATATAGAGTAACGTTATGGTTTTTCGGTTTGTTCCCAATAGTTAATTGTTTATTTTCGACATTGTCATTGGTGCATATCGACATATATTGTAATTGCAAATGTAATTGAAATCCGTTTAGAGAGCATGCACTAGATACGTGCTAAAACTAGCTTATCGGATAACTAGATACACGGTAAAACTTTTGACATGACAGCAACCAGCTACCACCGCGAGATGTATGTTACTATGAGCCCTGCTATAGAGACCCTTGCTGATAGAAAGCAAAAAATAGGTCCTTCATCATTGCGAAACTTTTTAAACATTGACATCGATGCATCAGCTCTTCGTGATCAGCAAATAAAAGCTTTCATGCAACAGGTCGACCAGTGCTCCTTAGATTTAGATTGATTGAGGATCTGCATAGTATATCAATTGATTTAAAAACTCAAATTAATTCAATGACGAGGGTTTTCACCACGGTGATGATCCTTTTATGACTATAATATTTCTACTTTTTACTTTTTATATGTACCCAATCGTTATAATTATTACCCTCATGGAACCCATACATCATCATCATGTTATTTCACTTTTCAAAATGATAAATATCTATTCACCAAACCAATTACACACCGCTGTACCGTGAAACCGCTCAACAAAGTTTATTGGTTTGCATTATGTGAATCCGCATTGTTCGGAAAAAACTGAAAATGTAATCAAAATATTACATAACACTCATCTATGACAGATATTTTGAAAAATAAATCTTACTTTTCACTAAATTTTCTTCTAGTCAAGCGAACAATCAATCAGAGTTTTTCGAGGATATATGCTATTTTCAATCCACGTTATAGCGAAATACGCGTGGATGGAATCTGCTTACGCAGGACTGTGAATATCCTGCTTGGGTCGCAATAATGTACGTTACGGAGTGTTACGTTACGTTATATGCTACGCCAAATAAAAAGAAGAAATATTATCGCAAGACGGCCATTATGAACGCCTGAAGGTATGCAATGTATTATACAGTCGATTCTTCGGAAAGCTCTGGACCGAATAGTTGCTGGCTAATCGATTTTCACGAATAATAGGACAGATAAAACTATTTGCTCCTTCAATTGTTGTCAGATGAAGTGTTGCTTCCGGATACGGTCATAATATAATTTTGCCATGTTTTTCATATAAAGTGGAGGTAATGAACACAATATCAATTATTAATCGAGAATTCCAATTGATGATTCTTGTTTTGAATGATTCTAACTACTATCAATGGTTATTTCACTAGTAATTTTGGGCCGTCCAAAAGGACACATGGGGCGTGTTATGCCCAAATTGAGGAAGCAAGATGGCGTAGAGGCGTCCGCCATTAAGGCCGGGATAACTGTTTGGCAGACGAAGGCTCGAGACCTTGAACGGTTTCGGGGGCTTCTGCAGCATGCCAAGACCGCGAAGCGTTTGCAGTGCCGGATAAGTAAGTAAGAATGCTCATTGTTGCTGTTAGAATAGTTTATAAAGACTTTGGCTCGTATGAGTTCTATCCCCTCTTCGCTTCTTGTTGGAACATAGATTTTACGACAGCATCACGAGGTAATGGAGCTTTTGAAGTCATTGACAATCTGGAAAAGAAGTTACGAGGTCACTCCCTATCGAGCAATTGAAAAGGAGAATCCGAAATGGGATATAGTCTATTCGAAATCATCTGTAAAATGGTAACTAATTTAATTATCAACGGATAAAAGTTCTTTAACATATCTTACACAACTTACATACAAGCAGTATTTTACATACTACATCATTATCATCATTGTCGTCATGTCGTAGTAATTATTTAAACTGAATGTATACAATTTTTTTAATGTCATCCAATTAATTGGATATTGAGCATCGATGAACCAATGGACCGTTAATATAGGAATCTGAAACAAGCAATAGAATAAATTAATGAATATAATAACAAATTTACTGGATCTCGCGCAATCACAAATATCTTTACTTGTGTTGAACTTACCAACAATTGATGCTGCTTCTCATATTTCACAGCACTGTTTTTTATCCACAATATCAGACTCTATAACATTTTCATAAATATTTACACAATAAATAGTTTCTATCAGAACCTGTGACAAATGTTAAAAATAAGGTAAGATGTATTACCGTATATCTATCTACATTAGCTCGAACTTCAGTAGCTCGTCTAACTCCTGTGAAATCGTATGGAGTTCGTAGCGTATGTCAAACTCGACGAGTTGAACTTGCTGGTCAGTTTTGCATTACTTGCGGAAATGAGCTAATGGCATGATAATGTTATTCAACATTACCAACATCTAATAAAACGCTTTTCCAAATACTTTTTTGTGTTAAATTCTACGGACAAGGCAGAATGAACAAATGTAACCATTATAAGGAACAAAAATCATTCATTAATCTTAAACTAGTATGCTCTTGCCTTAGTATTATTAAAGCTAGCGATTGAAATCTTTCAAGGATATTGCTGCAACATAAAAAAACAACGAAATAATATTTTCAGCACACTAAATTACGATCGATTATATTCAAGTCGTAACCGCTAAGTTGTGCCAAGAAACCACCAATTTTTGTATCTACGGCATGAGCGCGTTTTAATGTTATTTTTAACGAAGTGAACGTTTGATTGTTTCAACTCCAGGTAATCGCATATTAAAATTATGTTTTTTTTAATTGAACAAATATATCTTGGGAACAGAAAGTGTAATTTGATTTATAGTTTTTCACATAAATGTAGTGCTTAAATTATTCATTAATAATTCATGCGACTTTAAAATGATGTGCTTAACTTAACATTCTTTCTTCATCGTGGTTGTCGATATTAATGCGGTTTGCATAACTTTAGGCTTACATGTTTGGCTTAGGGATTGCTCTGCCAGCCATCGAACACTTCAAACACTTTGATCGATGGATGCTGATCTGTCTGTTCCTTTGAGCAGTCATGCGTTGTTCTAAAAAACTTCCAATATTTTCGAGAAAAATAAAAGATTTTTAGAGCTTATATCGATGCGAGTTGCGAAACCCAAAATGTAAAACTTCAATACGTTTTACGGTTGGAAAATAGATTTGGCTTGATGTTGCATGTTTTTTATACATATAACTGTAAACCGATTTGAACGATGTCAAAAACTAAAGGAAACATCTTGTCTCCATATATATGTTCAGACATAATTTTTTGCACTCATCTAAAACTGGTTTTTAAATAAACAAAGAGCACAATTTAATCTTCATATTCGTTAAGACCGACATATATAATTGAAGTACGATGTAGGGTATAATGCAAAAGCATACCTTTCACAGAACGAAAACCTATTGCCGGGAACATTGTTGAAAGGGCTGCGGTCGGATTCCTCCTCACAGTAGCTGCACGTGCAGAATGTGTACTGGGATTCATACATACTCGACTGGTCGTCCAAATCTGTGAGATTGAGGTCGGTATCGAAATCATCATCGTATAAATACTTTGGGGCTCTTCTGTCTTCTGTATTTGGCAGATCCAAACGCGCTCTGAAATGGAGGAACATGCATATGATGAGCAAGAATCCAATATAATAAAACCGTGCTCAATATTACTAAAACGAAATGCATTACAAACTATACCTATGTTCCATTCCATTAGAATGTAGTATTTTTTGTTTATGCAAAGCTTTAGTTTGTACAATTTGAATTTTAATAATTACTAACTTTTAAAAAGATTTATAATATTGTTTATGGATATTTATAGCATTGTCTTTGTAACACTGAAATCACCAAGCATTTTACGTGTTTTTGATAAAATGGTAAGTAGTTTAAATTAAATTGTAACATTTAATCATTCGTTTGTATATCACTATACATGATGTTTTACAGCGCGTTAAATTTTAGGCGTTTCCATTTAAAGTGACTAATACTGTAGTGTAGTTCTAGTGTCAATTTATATCATAACGTATTATTAAAATTTCTAACATTCTCTTTGAAAAATTATCAAATTTTATTCCATGGTGCATTGTCAAATTATGTTGATGCATTTTTTTACATTTTTGTTTCAATTATCAATTATTACTTCAGTATGACAAAATATATCGTTCATTTTGTGTTTAACAACCTCTTTATCTTGAAACGAGTTTATCCTGCTATACATACTTCCTTCCTGTAAAACTTGTTCGTTTTTCTATCGATCTCACCACAATTAATGGTAGTTTCCTTCCTATTTATCAGCTCCATGAACAGGGAATCGTGTCGTCAATTAACATTGTACGCTGCTTCGAGCATTACATGTACGCTATGTGTCAATTTTTTTTTTTCAGGATTACTAAACGCTGAAAGTTATAATATTACAAAACAAAATGCTTTCTATATTTCATGTGTGATACTTTCTAATTCATTAAACTAGAACAATATTATTTCAACATTAGTCGTTTGGTGAGATGTAAAGTAAGCATGGTACATTCACTTCCTACTTTTTCCGCACTTTCTTCCGTGCATACCAACTGCTACAGCTATACTTATTCCTTTTCATATGTGAACCTGCAGGCTAGATTATGTGGTGAAACCGGTTTCGATCGAACATTGCCTTTCCGTGGTCCTACCGCTCCACGATTGGTTTCAATGTTAGTTTAATCTACCATCGACCGTTTCTTCGGTCGATGCCCAACGCAAACCATTTGATGAATGAAGACCCTTCGCATAGATATGCAAAAAAACCTTCATCGTACATACGTAGTTTGCGTTTTCATTCGGCATACTTGCTACTACCTCCAAAGAAAGCAAAATTAAAGCGGAATTAAATCTAAAAGAAATTGAAAGTGAGTACCTTGAACGAGCAATTAACCCAAAGCCAAAGAGAATACACTAAAACACGTAAATGTATGGCTTCGATAATACTACGTTCAGCGGTCTGTCTAATACGGAAAGCTGCGATCTGTCTAAAAATAAATTCAATTTGAATAAATCCTTATGACTTATTAAGCAACAATATCATCATTTACATGTAAGCACATAGAACTAGCTATATATTTTTTTAATTTTGTTTTTTTTACCTGTTCAAAAATTTTAAATAAATATTTTCAACTTAATTTTTTATATTTTCTTTTTTTATTAATAGTGAATTAAAGTTTACAGCACGTTGCTTAGTACTTACTTTTTCCCTTTTTGGTCATCGCTATGCACCATTATATTCCATGTTCGATGAATAAGGTACAACAAGAACAGCATACGCGAATTTTCTTGGGTTGGAGACTGTTGTCTATTGTTATAAACTGCGTGACTATTTCGATGACTGTCGACATCGTCCTCAAAATAGCATCGTTTTGTAGTAGTATAATCGATATGATCTTGAGGTGTCGTTCGATAGCTCCCACAAGGTTCTCGTATATGTTGTCTGGATAGTGTAGAATCACTACTGCTCATAATGTTACCCATCGTTCTTTATGCGCCTTCGCACACACGTGCTACGTCAAATGCATGTACTGTGCGGTGCAATTTCCGTCTGCGTATGATGCATTTACTTGTTTCTCAAATCAATCATCCATTACACTTCACGGTTACAGACATCCACAACTGCTCGCGATTCTATTCCTGATTCTGATTGCAATTATATCAATTATCAGGCAATGTTCTGCTCGAGGGAAAGTATTTTAAAGCAGATTCTCAAACGTACGATCGATAATGAAAGAAAGCGTTCAACACTAATCGACCAAATTTAACTGTTGCTGACTTTTGTTAAGTTTCACTCAGTTCAGTTTACACGCAACCTGTAAAGATAATGATTAAACAAAAATTTAACCTATGTGAAGTATTTTTTGTTTGAAAAAGTTTTCAATTGTAGAATACAATAAAGCCGTTGTTTTTTTAACTTTAATTCTTTGTTGTTTTTAATTTAACTATTAAATTATATACTCCTGGTCATTGCTTCTGAATAAATAAATTTGATTCATTTCTCATTAACAAACATGTCATGTGTATTTGTGGTCCCACGAAAAATGTAACGCATAAAATAATTATCTCAAATTTGTTTTCATAATATTTTACTTCCGGATACACTGCTCCCTAAATATTAGATTAGATAGTCGCTCTTTCCTCGTTGTTAATGGCCAACAAACAGGTAATTTTTAACCAACTACCTCTATTAGGGTCAAAAGACAATTAATAAGAATGATTGCTTTGCGATGAGAAAAAACGGTCAATACTTATTTCGTATGAACAGTGCGATGAATGATTACTTAATGACCCTTCTTTTGACAGCTTCGCACTCAGTGGTCAACACGATGGACAACTTTTAACTTTCTCCAAATTACAATCTTGGTCAAAAGACGAACACAATCTCATGCTCCGTCTTCGCCAATCTGCAATGTCCTAAAATTATGTTAATAGCACAACAAAATCAACAATGAAAAATAAACTCGTTTTCTATTGCTCTTCCGTAGGAGAATGTACACTAGTATCGTTAGATTGCACTTGTACCAAGCCCGCGGGCACTGGAAGCCCAACGATGGTCATGGCTAGTTGATTACACGTAAATAAGGAGTACGAATTTCTCTTCCGAGATCATATTGGCCATGGTTCACCATTAACATCAAAATAATCGGACTGTAACCGTTGTCTTGATTCATCCTCACTTACTATTTCATCTAGCAAAATGAAACGTCGGTTTTGTTTGCAAGATTATGTTTTTTTTTTGTAACTACAACCTGTACTTCAAATACCCTTCACTTTAATTGAACCCTACAAAAGCGGAAACGTATCGGCTTTGGCTCAAAAACAAGCAAAATGAACATCAAATGTCTTAATGGCCATCAAAGATAGAAAGCATTATTGAATGATAAACATGTATTTGGTATATCTTTGGTATATTGTATATTGAATGCTAAAATATTATAAATTTCCATTGTAAATAAAAATAAAAACTTTACATATGTTCTCTTGTCTGGTGAACAACCGTAGTTGATCAAGGCCTCCCCTTAGCCACTGCTATAAACCTCAGTTCTGTGTATTGGGGTATCTTGGGTAGAACGATCTTGATCCAAATCGATTAATTTGTTTTAGCTTATGTTCTAAAGGATAGATGCACTGGCTCCTTTAAAATCCAGATATGGCTCAAATATCATCAATTAAGTACTGTTAATGTTTGGCTAATACACATTTTACTTTATCTGTAGTTAGTACTATAATTGCTACAATCAACAAATAAGTTCTTCTTCGTATTTTAGCATCTAGATCTGCCCTAGTATTTTCAGTCTTGCGAGCTTCGAACTCATTGCGGGAAGGTTGTTTGGTCGTACGACTTAACGTTTGTTCCACAGGACCGGCCCGAACAACGAACTACATTTACACTATATCTTATGTAGATGTAGTTAGACACCGCCAAAAAGGAGCACAATTAAGTTATTTTACATGAAAAACATAATGTTACCGGTTTAAAAAAAAACCTTCAACAGACACATCATAGTTTTGAAGAAACGAGTTTTAAAATTATTTCACTAGTTTTATTCTGGAAACCACTCAAATTTTTATGGAAATGTTAAAGAAAAGAAAAGCAATTTTTCCCATTCGTTCCTACACTTACTCGATGCGGTTAGTACGTCTCATTAACCTATATCGTACACTAATCTGAGACAGGTTCCTGAAATTGCAGGGAAACGAAAACCGTTTATGAACAGAAAGAAGAGCCAAGTTACTGTCGAACAGGGATTGGCAAGACCTTCTCCTTTGTGGTACACTTCCTTGTAAAATTATGTGTCCTTCGGCAACGCAATGTCCTACTCTTTGCCACAATTGTGTTTGCTAGCAGTTTTCCACACGGAGACGTTTTCTTTTCCTTTACCCGTTTGCACTAGAATCAATTACAAATACATTCGGATTTTATGTATCGTTAAGGCTGATAATGAAATAAACAGCCTCTTTCGTTTGTTTCCCACTCATTGTACGCATGGTTCAAACAGTACAAACATGTAATTATAAAACTATTTTTCTGTATTAAACGAAATCAATCAATTTCATTTGGATATGGCATCTATAGCTTACAAATAATAAATCATTCTTGTTGTCGCATTTGCTTTCTCGTAAATACCAGGTAGCTCTTTTAACGTAATTTGTCAATAAAAAAAGATTATTTTCATGAGAAATTTCGATTCAATCAAATATGCAAATTGAACATGCGTGCGAAAATGTGGATGCCACCAACTAGTCATTTAAGAGACACGTATAACGGAACTTTATCGAAGCAGAGCAAAAACTGTTTTATAAAAAGTTTGGCACAACAAATCTGGAACAAACATCGCTCTGAAATATTTCTCTTTTATAACGTGCTTTCTATTGATCTGCGTTGGCATAAAGCAAAAAAGCTAAATTTTTAGATTTTCCGGTTTCAGTACATAATTTCGATGCCATTATGAGACTTCTTAATGTTACTTTGCTTGCCAGCTTTATTGACTACTTATATGAGCCACGACTGTATGTGTGTGCTCTTGGCATTTGGTGGCGCGCGTAAAATACGCGCCATGCATTTCAATCTCAATGTAATAAATATTTATAACATTGATCGGATATTAAACTGATCTATGTTTTTAATATAAGTTACATTGAAGGTACTTTTTATTTTTATTGTGGAGCCACGGGCCCATTATTTAAGGTTTCTTGTCTTGTTTTAAAAACCTAAAATACCGGACTGACTTAGATTATTGCCCAAAAAAAAAAGAACAATAAACTGGTTAGGTTGTGTGTTTAGTGAATAGATTGGAAACCAACTTGATAAACTAAACATTTATTCATTTTTTATCTTACACGCTCGACTAATGCCTTTTAAGCTTTTTATGTCCTATCTTAGCAGTGGGGATTTTTTTCTAAACACCTTAGTTTTCAACATAATCCCTTTTTTAACTACAACTGCAACTTTTTACACAAGTACGAATTGATAATTTGCTATTTTTAATACTTCATACACTTTTTGACGCTCGACACAACCGCTCTATATTGTTTGTATCACATACACAACATCCACTTTCGATTGACACAATGGTTCACTTCAATATCGCTACACTCCTTTTTTGCCGGTCCGTCTCAGCCTCGCGCCGCATCTTTTGAGGTCATTTCCTTGAGAGATCGGTCAGATCGGCATCGTGCAAAATCGTATCGGTGATATCTTGCCGGTAGCATATGAACCACTTTTCATACGAAGATGACCGTGTTAGTGGTCGCTATTTTTTGTTGCATGTCACAATTTCTCTTTTCTCTACGTTGCAACCATCACGGCACATTTCGCTGGATATCAGTAAAGACATGTGACTACTGACATATAGAAATATTACAATTTCAAATTATTAGCTCTCTGCACACTTTTCAACGTTGTTTTTGGCTCCTCTTTCACAACACTTTTTCGACACAGCAATTTCCCATTAATAATGATTAACAATTTATATCACAACCGGACACATTTACGTTTCACCAAAAAATTACCAGCACCTTTTCAAGACATTCAAAACCATTATACACATTCACAAATTTAGAGCAACAGGTCTAGAACGGTTGAAGGAAGAAAATAGCATCTGCCCGTTGACTGAACGGCTTAAGAGATGCACAGCACCAACACGCTGCGCTAGCGTGCGAGTGAGCGGACTAATGCTAAATAACAATCCAACCCGCGCCAGATGCATCGACCGTGCACACCAACAGCTTCGATGCCCTCACAGTGGGCAAAACTACCCAATTTCATAAAAAGTCCGCTTTGTCCGAAAAAGTTTGTATTTTCCTTTCTTTTGAATTTTTATTGAACATAATTATTCAATAATCCTATAGTATAAACAAGGATTAGTATGTTATTGAGTTTTTCAAATATCAGTTAAACTAACTTACTTGTACTGTAATGGTTTTCAGCCCTATACGTAAGCAGCTCCATTCCGATGGTATTTTTCATGTTTTATTTTTTTTTATCTTATGTTTATTAAGAAAAACAACAGACTAGCAATAGTTTAGAGCACAGAAACAGCACAACAAAATCCTAAAGCTTCCATAGTGCTTGCGGCGCCATCCGTTCGTGAGGGTCAAACCTGTGCGCACACACAACGGTATAAGAAGCATCAGTGAAAGCCTTTCGCGAACGAAAAATATTGCATTGATTCTGTTTTCCCTTAGCCGGAAGAGGTCAAACAACATTTGCAACAAAATATTAAATCGACCAATACGGAAGGCATGCAATTCAATGTATGAAAAGACAACAGCAATCTATTTGAATATTGTATGGTAAACTCTTTGAGTACTTTTGCGGTTAGAAATATTCCTGATTTTTTATGTGGTAACTGAATGACGTGATGATTTTTTAACCGCACTATCATAATAAAAAATAAATAAATAAATGATTAAATGTTAACTATTACCAAAAAGTTAAAACATATATTATTATATTATATATAAATTATATAGCAAAATGGTTTACAATGTTTAAACTTGATTCCTTTTAATATGCTTGGTTTGTTTTATGTCAACTGATTCGTTCCGATTGTCTTCCGTACATTGCGTAAATCTACAAGCAAGATCTACATAAGAAAAGGGGCAGTATATTCGAAGACCGTCGCCAGGGACTACGAAATACACTGCGAGAGCAAAACGAATCGAAACTTTTTCTATCGCCAAATGCTACTCTGAAATTAATCAACCTGAAAACGAAAACACAACCAGTTTGATTTCCCTTCTTCTGATGCACTAAACCCTCTTCCAAAAAAACACTACATTTATGCACCAAACCTGCTGCATAAATGAAAGTAGATTTTACCAGCACGCTGTTACGAGCTGTTAGTACCGGTTATTGGCCCTTTGGTAAGCACCATTCTAAATCGCTCATGGAATAGAGCCAAGAAATGTAACATTCTGCGACATCTTGTTGAAGATATCTGTTGTCTAAGATACATGTGAGCAGTTTGGAGTAAAAACAGTACCAATACCATCATAATATCAGTTTGAAAACAGGTGAGATATTAACAAAATGCAGACCAGCACACCCGAGCCGCGGAGGATGGCATCGGTGATCAGGGACAAGTATCGTGGCTGCCGTAGTCACCGTAGCTATGAGACAGAAAGATAGGTTGCCCATCGATGAAGCCCGCTGGTCGGGATCGTTTTACAAACCCGTCCTGAAATCCAGCTCAAGACCTCATTCGATTCCCGCGCAAGGCAAATTCACAGAGCCATCTGATTGCAACCAGTCTGGAAGATAGGAACTGGGTAAATAGGTTATAGCCGTACAGGAAACAAGTCGCGAAAGCATGCAACATTGCTACTGCGTTATAATAAAGACTAAGTTCAAAATACTTTTTTTTATACATTCTACCAATTGTAATTTAATACATATGAATTAAAACAAGTGTCTCATTGGAGAACTTTGCGTAATTTTTATTAAAAACTTCCGGATAAAAAATATGTTTATTTTTATTGGTATTGTGATAAAGAGAGGAAGCGTAATAATATATTAACTGAAACGATACAAATATTGTTTAATAACATGTTCTATAATCTAATCAACAAACAGTCGATTTAGATCCCTCGCAATTTTGTTTGTTTGTTATTATTATACAATCTTTGGGCCTTATGGCTGAAATTCGCGTCTTTGTATTTAATTGTATTACCTATGATTATGTATTTTAGATTTGTCTGTTTCTTGATTATATTTCTTTATATATGTTTAACTTTTCTATCATCATTTCTTTTTTTTCGTTGTTGGAAAAAAAATCCTAAATGTTATGTCCTATATTATGAACTATTCGGTTATCTTCATAGCCTACGAAGTCTACTAGGATATGCCGAACTGTAACAATATCTCGAAAGATCTCATGCAATGGATGTATCATCTGTCGATTAAGAAACTAAAAAACCCATTTGAGCAAAAGGTTCTCTTTAATATAAAAACAAACAACAGCATCTGTAGCTAAAAAAAAATCTTGTCACATTTAACTAATACAAAAAAACTTAACAAATACAGGATGTAATACACTGTAACAGCCTTTAAGTATGTAACAGCAAAGTGTTTGTTCCGCGAAAAAAACCCCCGCAATCATTAGACAACAACGCTTCATATTCATACGTCTCATCAATATTGATGGATCGCCCTATTCTACTGCAGGCATAAAAGTGTATCACAAACATTGAAACAGATCAGATCGTACCAAAATGTGGTCGTTGGTTATTCTTTCGTTTTGTTTCGTGGAAACCGTCATCAGCCGTAAGTGAACCTTGGCTAAGATCCCCAACTCCCTATTTACTCATAGTATCAATAACATATCCACTTAGAATGTTCAATCAATGTAAAAACTGACCTCACTTTTCCGGAGCCTGTATTTCTGAAGAACAGTAACCTTTGGATACCAAAAAACGGTCAACTTACATGGGCTTTTGGCGAGTCAAGTGTAGTAGCGTGCCCCAAAAGCAACGTAGTCAATAGTAAGTGCCAAATGGACACCTTAGAAACCTAACATACTTGCTTGAACAAAGATTGAAAATTATGTTCCCATTTTTTTACAGTCCTGCTAGAAACGGCACTTATAACATGTGTCGGCGGCAGCACATTCCTATTAAACGGTTCTCCAATCAATGCATCCGGTATTGTTTGCGCCAAAGTCGTTACTGGAGACCATCAGTTAACAAGTGAAGGGTGTGAAAATGGTGGCACGTTACGCAACATTGGCTTCGATGTACCCGGTATTGGATTCGTAAGACACTTTTCTGTGTGTTACAATTCGCAGACAGCATCAGCAATCTACACAAAGCATGTCATCTATGGAGATTCTATTGCTGGTAAGCATACATTATGTGCAATTCTCCTGTAATGTTTTGACTACCTTTTTTTCGGGATTCACCCGTTTCTCCAGATAGTATAGTCGAGTCTTATCGCCCATCGTTCAAAGTATCCGGAGTTCCCAGCTCTGTGCTAGTTGACACTTCTTATACTATCAAGTCGCAGCAAACGCGATTAGCCGATCTACTGGGATCGTCTGCTCAAGCTGCAAAGTATGTAAATTCCACCAATTACCTAGCCCGGGGACATATGACACCGGATGCAGATGGTATTTTTCGCACCTGGCAATGGGATACCTACTTTTACGTGAACGTTGCCCCTCAATGGCAGAAGGTTAACGGTGGTAACTGGTTGACTGTGGAGAAGATCGCTCGCAACATTGCTGATCGTCTTCAACGCGACGTGTTAGTGTACACTGGAACGTTCGATATCTTGACACTCCCCCACACAAACGGAACGCAAATTCCCATCACACTTAGTGCAAACGGAATAACGGTGCCGAAATGGACGTGGAAAATTATTAAATCACTAAGCAGTGATGCGGCGATTGCTTTTATCACCAATAATGATCCATACCGAACATCGATTGCATCCAGTGAACTCTTATGTAGCGATATTTGTGATCAGTATGGTTGGTCTAATGCTGCATTCCAAACATTTTCCAAAGGATTTACTTATTGTTGCACCACAAACATTTTAAGAGCGAATGTAAACAGTGTTCCATTGGATGCTACAGCAGCCAATGTTTTATCATTTTAGTTGAATTGAGTCGATCATAAATTTCGACCCATTGTATCCCATTGTAAGCAATACTGCGGATGGCTGATATTCCTGAATAACAATTTACACAATGAGGCAAGATGATGCAGAATAAAAATGTAACTCGTCTTTCGTTTAGAACCCGGTGATTCTTTCTATTAACTCTAACAAGCTTAGCAAAGAAACTAAATAAAATTACCATTTTTCAAAGCTCTGTACTAAAGCTCTGTACTGTACTGTACTACAGTCCAGTAAGACCAGAGATACCAGAGTGTGAAAATATACTATCACCGCACGTCTCTCCTTTGTCCATGCACAGAGTGGTATTAAAAAGCATTCACTCGATTTGCGTTGTGCAAAATCCTTTTCCCGCTCTTAGTTCCTCGGACTTGACACGCGCGAAACCTGACACATTCATGGCCAAACCTCTTTCTCTCATGTTAATACATGTATGTTGTTCGCGTATGTTCGCGTATGCTTCGGCTTCGTCCTAGCTTGGTTGTTGCAAGACGCTGCATGCTTTCCGTTGTTAAAATGTATCCCTGTTTTAAGGATCATAGCAACCTCACCTTCTGTCTGGATCCTGTCAGCCTGTTCCGAAACTGACTCCGGGCTCAAGATCCGTTTGTTCAAAGCAGCCACATTTCTTAATCCTCATACTTCCTATTCCTTCTAATAATTATCGCATCTTTACTCCTCTTGTTCCTAGCCTTATTTATTCTTAGTTTTTAGTTTCAATATGAGGATGAACTATATGATTGGACAATTATAACAGTTTATAACTCTAGGTAGAGCGTACCTAGAGTACCTATACGCGGATGCAAACGCAAATGCAAAAGAAATTGCAACTTAACTGAATTAAAAAAAAAAAACAGTTTTAAACTAAAAATTTTAAAAACACTTGTTTTCAATTTTTACTAATGATGAGATTAAAGCATATAAACTAAATTTCGCTCATCCTCTTGATCCAGAAATCCAGAAAATCTGCACTCAAATAGAATAGGCAACACTTGGTTTGGGAAAAGTAGTGTGAAACTCCTAAACATCGCGTTTTGGAAATAGATGAGACGGTTTATGGAGCGTCAACACAATGCCAGACAGTTTCAACAAATTGTCAACAAACTGAAATTATTCCAACCCATTTGTAGAAGCGGAATTTCATAAGCAGTTAAACTATTAACTCAAAAATTTATCCTACCTTTTACTTTTTATCAAGGCTCATAAAGGCCTTGTCAAGTTCTGGTCCGAACCGGTAAGCTGTCACTACATTTGAGAAACGTTAGAATGGAACAGCAGGAATGAAGTTGATGTCATGGGCAAGAATATGACCAAACCTAACTGTGCAGAATTCCGACCGATAGACAAATATCGGACTATAGTGAAACGAAAATTGAAAGTCAGACAAATCTACTAAAACTTCTTTTTCTATAGCTCAACAACCGTAGTCGGTCAAGGCCTGCCTAAGCCAGTAATGGACTTGGCTATCTGTGACTTATTAGTTTACCCACAGCAGGATAATCAAACCCACGAATTAGGGTGGTGCTCGGTCTACATGAGAATTGAAACCATGATGGGCATGTTGTTAGGTCGTACGACTTGACGAATGTACTAGGGGACCGGCCCTGCAACTAAAACAGTTTCACAAATTACTTACTACTGAAGTCGATAAATCGAGAACGAGGGACAGCCCGGTGGCTTAATGGATGACGCGCCGGCTCTTGTAAAGGCCGGACGTATTTCAATTATCATCCGAACTGTACCTCGTAGCAAGGCCTGACTATCCGGCTACGTGGTAAAAATAAGTCTAGAAAGCCTGTATAAGGCTGGCCGGCATGATCGCGTAGGTCGTTTACGCCAATCAAGAAGTCGATAAATCCGTTGTACTAATACTAGTACTGAAGGGTGGGATTAAAAGAAAGGTCCCTTGCATGCATCCGAAAATCATTATTTTTATGTGTTTTTTTTTTTCTTGAGAACAATAAAATACCTTTCGTTTGATGCTTGTATAATTTTTTTTTTTTTTCGTTGAATATCGACCGTTTAATGTGTGACCGGATTTCAAATGAACAGTATCTAGAGAAAATCCATGGTACAAATAGTAATCTTCTCATAACACGAACGCATTGTCTTCATCGTTCCGTAAAAAATAAAATAATTAAATAAAAATGTATAAAATGAGGTGATATCGACTAAGAATGAAACAAATAATATAACAAGATGTTATATCAAAGAAATAAAAGGCAAATGAATAAAAACAACTAACAAACAACGATACTTTAACTACTACAAAAAGGCAATTAAATGATTATGAAACTCGTAATTTTGTTCGAATGTGTATTCTATATGAATGTGAATATGTATAAGCAGAGTTTGAAATATAAGGTTTCTGTACAAGGACGTAGTTAAGTGATTAAAAATAACCGCTATTTTAATGCAAGTCGTATCAAAGCATGGTGATGATGACTGTTTTGAAACAAAAACAATCATTAACAACAACAAAGGCAAAGATATTATTTAACTTTACTAAAAATTCTATACAAGGACGTAGTTAAGCGACTAAATTAATATGTATTTTAAAGCAATCATGATGATGATGACTGTTTTGAAACAAAAACAATCATTAACAACAACAAAATCAAATCATTTTGCTTATCCAAAGGCAACTTTGGACTTAACTTAACATAACTCTAAAAAACTTAACTTTGCTCAAAATAAGCAATCCAAATGGCCAGTACTATATCGGTTAAAAACATTCGTATGGTACATAGCAAAATGAATTCTTCCATATTATGGCATAACCGAGAGACGGATATCTAAGTAAGGGACACGTTTCTTTGGTTTTTGCTGGATTCCTAAATCGGCAGGATTATTGAGTCAAACGTTAATATCTAATTCTTATTTATTTATTTATTTTTTCCATCATTACGGCCATTTAGTTTGCCTGACCTTTTCATCGACGGATAACTTGTGGCGCTACATAAAGGTACACGAATGAACAATGACAACAACAAAATACATATAACAAATAAAGGAAACAGCGG
>KB698470.1:0-10069 GCA_000349165.1 Anopheles christyi
CCCCCCCCCCAATATAGACGACTATTTGCTCTGCACTACTCTCCTCGTGCTTCGCGGGCTTCATTTGTTTGTGTGAGGTTTTTGGTGAAACATTCAATTCGATCAGCTCCAAATTGGACATCTATTTGCTAAGAGGTGTGTAGCGTCACCAGGGAAGGATCTCCGAGAGGGGGACCTCTAAACTGATGCATTTTAAAGCTCTCCCCACACCCACCGCTCTTGGAGTTGATGTTTAATCTCGATAATTTGGTGAAATGTTGAATGCACTTCCAGTTCGACCCGGTGCACTCAGGATGGAACGCAAATTGGAAAGCCTATCATAGGGCCCTTGATTTGTCACAATTGTCATGCTGATGTTTGCTCTTCAATCATCAGCAAAGGCAGGCTTTTCATGCCCATTGTATGTTTTCCAAAATTCCCTACTGCCACCAATTTTCGACCCCCGTAGACTGTTTGGGACCACAATGGGAAGGCTCCCCTTTGCCTTTGGAATGCCACTGAAAGTGGGTCGTTAAAGGCACCTACTCCACTATGTGCGAACACTACTAATCAGTGAGGGGGCAATATACAACGTCAATAGGCCAGATTGATTATACGTGCCTGTCGATATCGAGATGAAAGTATTAATTATGTTTTCTGATGCATTGCCCAATTGTGTTCGCTCCACCTGTTATCAGCTTTCGAAAGGGGTATTTTTATTCTATTTACCTATGGGTGGCAATCGTTTTAGATTGAAGTCGCGTTTCGATTGACAGCTTTCAAATGGTGCCTCACTTGATTGAACTGCCAAATTCAATTAGTCCACACCAGAAGCATCACACAACGATAACAATTTAATTTAACGTTTCTTCTTAGGGACTATCTGTCGTGCCTGAAAGATGGCAGTTGTCTTGAAGCTTGCTGTTGTCTTGTTGAACCCCGAAGTATTTCAATAATTTTGCAATACAATTTTAGTTACAAAAAAAAAGCTGCTGCCTCGTGTGCAGTACATTTTTGTTCCAGCTAATCCCACTGTCTTATCAGTGGGTAGGCACGAGCAGGGTTACGCTAGACTTATCTTCACGAAGTCGACTCGATACGCCATCTAAACGTCTTCCACACTGTAGACACTAAATCCTCAAAAAAACATCGCTCTCCGATAACCAACAACTCGTTAATCCACTTGATCCTTAAATGTTCTTTTTTTAAAGACAAACTCGCACTCCACGATGATAGGTTTAGGGCGTGTGTATTAAAAAAAAATCGTCTCTATCTCTCTCACACTCAAACCGTCAAAAAGCGTGCTTGTAGCGTGTGTGATGGTGGTGTATACCGGAAATCAAAAATCACATCGAGCGAGAAGAAAAAGTGCATTTTCACTCACCAACCATCGCTTTTTCCGGTGCCGAGCGGGAATGGTGCAGGCCACGTGTCGGACCCTCTGGTTGCATTCATTAGTTTCCGGTTACAACCACTGTACTAACAATTACCCACCAACTACCGGCCGTTAGCTCCTGAGGCAAGCGGCTTGCTTTACTTCCATCCGTTGACCACTTTTACGAACTCGGAAAATCAACAGTCCGCAGGGCCTGATCGATGAACGAGAATTAACGCACTCGAGCAGTGGAACAGGGACTGGTGGAAGTTTTCCCCGGGTGGGAAGAAAATACGAAAGGCAAGGAAAGGACCTTCTGCACACACACACACGTGGCACCGTGTGGACGTGCGTACCATTGCCCGGGGGCGCGTTTACCGCGTTCATCACCGGAAAAAAGCCACAACCCTCCTAATTGAATGTGTGAAAATGGTTGTTTAAATAGTTTTTGCCTGGAATGATTCTTTTCGGTGCAGTTTTTTTGTTTTGCCAGAGCAATAATTGTGTTGCCGATCGCTGTGGCTGGTATATGTTCACACTTGCAAGTGCTTTTTTGCACGCCAACGAATAATTACAGCAAAAAAGGCATCCTAAAGAAAAGAGTGTTTAACTTTTCTCGAAGCATTTTTTACCGGATAAACTTTTATCCTTCTCTAGCTCCCAAGAACCTTTTGAAAGCTTCAAAGGGTTTTCCTGAGGTAGAAACACTTTTTCACACGCACTCATTCTTGCGGTTCAATTGTTTAGCAAAATAGTTTCCTAATGCGCTACAAGCACTCTAAAATGTTTTTTCATTGTCGTTTGCTCTCTTGTTTGTCTGAACCATCATACAAAGGGTGTGATTTGTCTTCGTCATCATGAAACAAGTTTCTTTTGCCACCAATCCCTGCCACGTACTCGTAATGGAGGGGGGGGGAAAACTGCAACAACACACAACCGCGGCCCCTGTTCGCCCGAGAAAAGCGACATTACAACGCGCGAACATGATCCGTAAGGCGCGTGGCCACAGGATGATGTTTGGTGCGCCAGGACTAGCGGATGTTTTGAAACATAATATTTATCGAGTCTCGAGGGCTCATTGTTCATTTATACCGCCTGTTTTTTTTCCACGCCGCACGTGTTTGCGCTGTAGGCAATCCGGGTTGAATTTGACCGGGCGATAAAATGGCCAAAACCGATACAGTGCGTCGCGCAGTTGAACGCGCCCGTCACCCGAGGACCTTTGTGGTTGGGAAAATACGGAACCATGCAATTACTACGCCGTTTGGTGTGGCGGAGATGTGTGTTTTTTTTTTTTTTTTTGGTAGGTGAGTCTGTAAAGTGTGGGAAAAGTTTGTTTAATGCTGAATGGGAATGGAATCGATTTTTGACGAGCAAGGGTAAGGTATCGACATTTCATTGAGAGAGAAAGAGATGACCGATTGTGGTGTTTTCCTTTCCACATTTGCCAGCACATTCCAATTGTCATCTTACCTGTTAGGACTAGGGCGTTTGACCTGTCTGCGTTACCCTGCTGTAACCTAAGAGCAGGTAAGCAGAAAGGCACAGTACTGCTTCAAGAGGTGAGGCTATATATTTAGGGCATCCCCTGCGATCGCATTACACTCTCCCCCACTGTGCTAAAAAAAACCGTCGATTAACATAAGCGTTCAAAAGTCGAAAAACAAAAACATAACAGTTCCAGGTACCATATGGTTCCGGAAGGAAACGATACGATGGCAGAACGCATGGAAGCAACCCAACGCATTGAAGGAGTCATCGGTAGCATCAATTTTTGCTTCCCCCCCCCCTGCCCTTCCGTCGGTGCATTTAATAGCATTGCAGACCATTTTTTATAGTTTTAGCCGTACATCGACACCACTGGGAGTTGACTCATTAATCGTCCTTTGCGCACAGTTCGGAAGATGGTAAGGGGAAAACAGATGATTCCACGTACGACAGGGGTAATGAATACAAATCGTGCAGGATCGCGTACAGTGTGGTGCGGATAATGTGAAATGAATGTTGTTCATAGTACAAGTGGCTGTGGAGTAGGTTTAATATTTTAAATGACATTTACAACCAATATAACAGCACTTTGGTACGGGGACAACTCTGAAGTCTAATGGATAATCGCAAAGATCCTGCTAAACTCTAGTTTTATTTTAGAGTTAATTTAATTTATCACATTAACATCATGAAAAGCAGAATCTGGACTCTCGAAAGGAAAAAAAAAAATCGATTCATTTACATATTGCACCGCTTATTAATCCTTCTTGGCTGTTATCTTTTTCCACACTGTGTGGCTACCAGAACACTAGCCTACCTTCTGCTACTACCGGTGTTAATGAGCGTAAAGGATGTGTGTCCGAGAGCGCGCGCGCGCCCGGCACCGCTCAGGGGTCATCCGAAAAATTATCCATTGCCACGCGAAAGGGGAGTGTGCTGTACCACTTAGCGGCGGTGACTTAGGGTGTGTACCTTACCGGGGACCACACATATTTGTCATCATGTGTTCTGTGCAAGGCATCCTCACTCTATGTCGTATTTCAGTCTGTTCCCTGGTTTTACCTATTCTTTTGCACCTTGATCGCGTGCCGGAATGGATTTTTTGTTGTTGTTCCTTCAAAACACTGAAACTTGAACCCACCGGGAGGTAAGTTTGTTGCTTGCTTTTTTATCCCCTTTTTTGTGATGAGTGTTTTTTTCGTTGCATAAGTGCAGGGGCTATTTATGTCCGGTACGATAGTATTGTGGCCAAATGTCACTCATAAATCAGGAGCACACCGAAGATTTACAACGGATGAGCATATGGTTTTTGGCCGAAAGGGATCTCGCAGGGTGACCCTTGCGAATGGTTTACTTTCATTGCTACATTGGTGGAATTGGGATAGCGTTGTTGTGAATGATTTTGTAGAGAAACAATTAATTTGAGCGAGTGTTTTTTTTTTGTGTCGGTATTTATGCATTATTTTCAATCGATTTTTTTTTCGATATCATTGAAACATAACAAAACATCCGCTAATGCTATGTAACGTTATGCAAACAAACAAAAAATAATAAAAAAAACAAAGCACATTCTTACAACATCCAACCAGACGCGCCTGTCCCGGGGGAAGATGTCAACGCCATGTTGAATTTACCCGTCGCGCTCCTTACAGCTTGACTGCCCGTGAGCCATAGTAAGCTTCCGCTTCCGGTTCCAATCCTGCCGGGCCCGTACCCAACAAGCAAACTTGTTCAACGTTCGCATGCGCAGCCATTTTCTGTGTTTGTGTTTTGCTGTACCATTGTTCCGTCTGCATTACTGTGTTTTGTAACAAGCGACAAACCCTTACCGCACCACACCAACTAACAACCAATGTCTGCTGTAGTTAGTGTTTGTTGTTGTGTGCATGGACAATACTGTCCACCTAATCGTACCCTTTCCGTTTTTCTGTCACTTCCTCTAAAAACTTTGCGAACCTGCACGCTTACTATTTGTTCAGATAAATGGGATGAATTATTAAAACTAAGCCAAAGTGTCACTCGTTGTGGTGACAGATATTTGAAACCGCTGATAAAACTACCGCACGAAACACATTTGCACCTACGCTCGGGGTACGGTTTTATGAAACGTAGAGTTGAATTGCGCTCCCGTCTGAACTTATCGGTGGTGGTTCGCCCAGTGTTACCCTGTCATGCTTGGAAAATGGATCAGTTTTCCCTTTTGTGAATTGTGGTCTGGCTGGCTGTTTTACTGCTCTAATGCAACGCACTACCGAAACACTTGTGCAAACATTTTGGCATTTACTTTGATGTCAGGTAGTTCCTGTCTGTCCGCAGTACCTGAAGCGAGGCAATAACACAAAATTTGCCACCCCTCCCCCTCCGAAAGGTTGCACTGTACTAGCTAAGGGGCCGGGTGCCGTTGAAAGCAAACCTCAGCCAACGAGTGGTTTTCGGTTTTGTTTGCACTTGCTTCGTTAGGAGTGGCAAGAGCGCAAATATTTACCCAATTCATAAATCTTATTTGCATTTAATTCTTTATATGAAGTACCGTTAACTGTACGGACTTTTGATAGGGGAAGTAAAACGTTTTTTTTTTGTTTTGTTTTGAGAAATCGCTAAACACGTTTTACAGCTGTAAGTTGTAAGGAAAGTTGAAGTTTAATATATTTGTAAGGAATATTGAGTTTTTGAAATTTTCTTTGAAAAATTGAGCTATTTTCACGTATTTTTTCATTCATTTAAAGCAGTCTATTCATGAAATGAAACGCAATATGGTGACTTTTGACGCCACGAACTTTCAACTGTCAAATCGGTAGCACAAAAATAAAACCCCCGGTCGCTTTATCAGCTAACCCATTGACCATTCGCAAGCAAGCGCAAAGCTTCTATCCGGCTTCAATGCAGCAGTCCATTATCGGTCGTAGCTTATCGTAGTGTATCGTATCGTTACGGTTACTGCATTGGTATTAAAACAGCACAGCCAACCTCGTGGAGGCTTGGCTGCGGGTTACGATGGTACCGTTGCCGTTGGCTATCGCCCATAGATGACGGTGCACGAACGAAGATATATTTCCCCGGAGATCGTCACACCGGTGCTCGTGCTCCCAAAGTATGCTCCAGATTAAACAGGTGCACTCCGTTTGCACCTATGCGTGTTGCAACAACTGGAATGCGTTGCGTAATTATGTTTGGGTACACCCAACGGTGTTTTGTCTACGCTATAAAAGAGTCAAATTTTGAGAACGCTTCAAACGTTTTGTACTTGTGGAACGTGTGGTACGTTGAGGTCCTCGAGAAGATGAATAAATTTCCTAAAAGTGTTTTTGTTATGCTCGTGCTTGTGGTTAGTGAAACGTTCAGGTGGTTCAAACTTCTTCTTTTTTCGACAATCTTTACACCTTTCGTTTGCATCCCATTTACAGTGCACCGGTCGGTGTCTCACGGCTCCCTCGCCCATCGATCCGCTCGTTTATCTGCCAACACTGGAGTACCTTCGGAATGTACTTCGGCTTAGTACGCTCTCCCTGTCAGAGGTGAAGCTGGAAACAAATCTACCACTTGCCTACAAAGTCTCCCAGCCGCTAAACAGTGTCCGCGACTCGCTTAACGAGGCCCAAAAGGCAACAGAGAAGATTGTGGAACTGTTCGAAGCAAAAGATACCTTTCCAATGCACCAGCTAGCTGAAGCGCTTCACAAAATCCAACACAGTTTGTGCGAGACGGACTTCCACTTTCCCGTGTACATTCGGAATGAGAACGTTTCGCAAGAGATGGATCAGCTGAAGCGCACCATGAGCGAACACTTGAGACGGATAGAGTTCCAAACAGACACACTGAAGTTTGGGGAGCTTCGTGAGATCGATAGCTTCCTAGTAGGGGCTACCAGTCAGGCAATGTTCGCTACAGCGGCAGTACACGTAATTGCCAGTGTCGAGAAGGTGGAATACTATCTGAAAGCATTTTACTTTCCACCACACATGGAGGAAACGGCACTGAAAGAGCTTCAGGACATCGGGCAGCTCGTGCGAGCGTACGATGAGCTGTACACTGTTGCCTTAAGGTCTTCAGCGAAACGGTTCCTTGAAGAAGCATCAGAGGGACGTCAGCTGTTGTACACCTTGCTCGGCACTGCTCCCGCACTTCCGGAGCGTGTAAAAACTGCTACCGAAGAGTTCCTCAACCGGGTGGACAACTTTATCCATACCGTGCTCGGTGAGCTGCAAACGATCAAGGGCAAAGGAAACGATCGCTTTGGAGAAGTCGTACAAAACACCCTGTACACTGCGTTCGGGTTGCTCTCCTCGGGCTTGGAAATGTTGCGTCCCAACGTACGGAACTATCAATGCGTATTGAATATGGTTCCCCAGACGCATACAGTGGCCGGCATTAGCTTGGGTTCGGTGGCACTTTGCTCGAACGTAGCCACTACGCCACTGTACGATTCGACGATGGTCTATCGCCAAAAAGCTGACCTTCTGCGTCGTGAAGTTTTTGAGCAACTACAAAAAGCAGTAGCCTGTAATGGTGGCGAAGGAAATTGTTCTTCGGTAATGAGCAAAGATGACTGTGATGGTATAAGTGTCTTTATTTACCCCTCTTCTTGTGAATCTTCTTTCGCAGGTCTACAGTGAGACGGTGGAACTTATAACATCACATACGGATACGGTGAAAGCCTTTACGGTTGATTTGCAACCGTACCGAGAGCAGCTTCTCAGCTGTCTTACCACTAAGTACGAAGTTGAGATGGTAAAAGTGCTGGATATGTCCGCCAACTTTGACAGGTGTATTAAAACGAATAATTAACACCACACCGCTGTCCAGCACACAACGGTACTTCTTCTTCTTCTTAGTTGGCACAACAATCATTACTGGTCAAGGCCGGCCAAGTCACAAATATTGCTTGGCATTCTGTGGTCTTGTTGTTTCCATGATAGTCAGAGTCCTTCTTCGTATAGAGTAGCAGCAGCAGCAGTCCGAATGGGATTCGAACAACGTCGGGCCTCGTAAGAGTCCGACGCGTGGTAACGTCGACCACCGGTCCGCCCGAACGTTGCCGCTCAAAATTATAATAAAACAACTAAACAGCTCTAACCGACCGATCAATCAAACGTGATCGTCCCTTTGGGACATTGTTTTACTTCATTACATTGAATTCTGCTAAAACAGGGTTTTATTCCTATTTTTTAATCTAGGGGAAACGATTACTATGCCAATAGTACAATGTCACGGAATGGAACATCTCCGGTGGATCAATTAAAATTTACAAGAACAAATTGTTTTCCGCCTGCTCTGCCCCCACACTCCCACCCAATCAGCCAATGCGTGCCACCGTGTAAATCAGAGGCCGTCTTTCCCGTATCCTTTTTTTTTTTGGTGTATTTCACTCAACCCAACCGGGGTGGTAGAGGAATCCATTTACCCGTACCGAACACCATCTGTGGTTATTTATTTCGATAATGATATCCTAATGCATTCACCGTTGCGTTGCGCGACCACGCACGCCAAAGGGGGAACTACTCCCTTGCTGGGTTTGATGTTGCTGTTGTATTTTTTTTTGTCGCTCCCCTGTTGCCCTCCTTTTTCCTGCCCGTTTGTACCTTTCAACAGCGACGGTACAAAATAGCGGAAGGAAGCAACCCATTATTATGGACATGCATATACAGCACACAATGCCGTGGCGCGCACGTGGATTAATGTTTTGCTTTACACTAGCCATCCATTTCCCTTCCTGCTTCACTGAGGGTGGAAAGTGAAAAAGCCAGTGAATAATTGAATGACGGTAAAAACCAAACGTCTGGAATAGGTTTGATGAATGTCATGTGTGTGTGTGTGTGTGTGACGAGATCGATGGGTGGGTGACAATGAGCGAGCGAGCCGAGTGTGCGAAGCCGACGAATTAGACCCCAACCCAATGAAAATGTTTTCCCTTTTGTTTGCGTTCCCTTCAACGCTTGGATGTTTTTGTTCGAGTCGAGTGTGCGAGGAGTCCTTCGGTTTGAGAGGTTACTTGTTTTTTGCTGTTGTTGTCTTGCTGTGTAGGGGCTAACTTGACGTTGGCTGGGAGGGTGCTGGAGATTTGTTTGTGTTTAGCGATGGTTGTGAATGGTGATTATGCTCAAGAGATCGTTCACTTTTTAATCTGTAAATTAGGTGTCTAGAGGAGCTTGTTGTAAACTTCACGTTTGCAGTAACACAACCGGAAAGGAAATTAAGAAACTGTTACACATAATACACGCTTAAGATGTGTTCAAGAGTTATCAGATTGATACATCTTAACTCCAGTTCGAACATTTTTTATAGAGTTTTGAAGATTATTTGTAACCATGAACTTATTTTTAAAAAAAACTGTGCAAATTTCCAAAACTTTTGTTATTTTTTTTGACTTATTTTTCCTTCTTTTTACAAACTGTACAAAAACTGTAAATTCTACATTCTTCACAATATGCTGCTGGAATTGCATCTCTAATTCGAACCACAACCAATCCGCTTCTCGACAAATGATCTTGTGTTTTTACACTATTTCGTTGTAAATTCCATCACTACGCGCAAAACGAATCGTTTCACAGACAAACGGAACAAAAAAACCGCTACAAACTATAAAACTCGCACTAATAAAAAGCAAACGGTTGAATATTAACCTTTCACATTATTTCTTCCATTCGCAAACAATGCAGTTCCCTGCTTTATCGACTTCCGTCGCAGCTTCCGTCGTTTTTCGGCATTTTTTGCTTTGTTCTGGTTGCTAACCACAAACGACATCCTGCTTTTTTATCTCCACCACCAGACCAAACTTTCCAGAAGCAGAAGGATAATGTGCACACATTCTTTTCGGGACACCAAGACACATATCACTGTAAAAAAAATAAAATAAATGGAAATACCCCGTGTATGAATATTTCATGATGCGTTAGAATCATCGCTAGCAGCACCCTCTCATAAACCACGCCTCGGTCGGGATTGACCGAAACGTGACCAAAAACAAAAAGTCATAAAGTAGCAAACTGTATCCCTCCGCATGGTTGTTGTTCTTGAGTTGGGGTTTTTTTTTTCTCTAAAAATTTCCGAACAAAGATTCATTCATCCCCACCTACTTATGTCTACTGAGAAAGCTCAGCCCTGTTGGGTGAAAAGTCCAGTAGGGCGGGTTTTTTTTTTACTTCAAAAGCGACCAAAAACGAGCTAGGACAGAGTTAGAGCACCAACAACAAAATATGGCAAAGTGTCTAAAAGTATTTTCATGACCAA
>KB698471.1:0-28223 GCA_000349165.1 Anopheles christyi
TATGATATTCCTTTTTTAACTCCAATAATTATTATGGTGGATTTCTGAAATGTTCACTGAGGATAAGGTTAAACAATTTCACATCAACTTGTACCACGGTCAGTCATTATTTCTTGCATGCACTCTATCCACAGTTGTTTGTTTTGCACCAACAACAACAACAACACACACACACACACACACACTCATTCATTACTTCTGATAAATATGTGTTAGTACATTACTTCCATCAAATAGACACATAAATTGCCCCCCTCCGAAACTTGTCTTTAGCAGGCAAAGAACCACCCCGTCTCAGCATTTCGCAACTACCGAGAGCTGCAGTGCATTTTCGTGCCTCCCTCCCTGTGTTCGGGGCAAAACAGGTTTACCTCGTCAGGGAAGGGCTCACAAAAGCTCTCGAAGAAGTAGCAACCTCTCGGCGTGCCATGGTCCATCAAGGCAAGCCTTCCACCCGGGGTGGATTCTAACGGGAAAAAGATGGATCAAGCAATGGAGGGGCGGGGGGACGAAGAGGATGATGTTGGACTGGCTTTCACTTGTTTAGTTTTATCTTGCAATTCGTAAAACTGATTCTGTTCCTAGTTAGAAACGTTTGACATAATCCGGTACGCAAGCACTCTAGATAAGCTTGGGACGGGTGAACTAACACCTTTACCTGAAGAAAAAAGCATAACAAGATGGTGTGTAAGGTGGTGGTGGTTGCTTTGACCTAGACGTGCGTGTTTCAGGTGCCGCGTTGCGAAAGCTGAAGTTGAAGTGCTGCATCGAAAAATCTCGACTATGGTGTAAGGATTCCCCTACCAATACTGAAAAGCTTCCAATCCACAATGAACCGGAAATGCTTTCGGATTGAGTATGGTGCACAAGCAAAACATCAACAACACGAAGCGAGAAGAAAACAGGCACCCCGAAACAACACTGAGACACACACACATACAGACGTAATTTGCTGCAACCGATGATGAGTCACGCATTAGAACAGAGAGGGCACACACAGACAGGATAATACCATCGATACGCACGATATCTATACGTTCGGTTTCGTTTTTATTTTCTTTCTTTATTGGCGCACTCTTTCACCTTTGCACCGCCCCCTCAAAACACCCCTCTTCTTTTCATGGAGTGGTATATGCAGTCGCCCCTATTCCACACATTCACCCTTCTCTACTCCTAACACCTGTCACACACTCACACATACACACATACACAGACCGGGGTAGGGTATAATATTCGTATTGCCTTGCCCTTTGCTGTGATAAAAAAGACACGGTTAGGGATGACGAGAGGGTGGATGATTTTCTGCGTTAAAATTCACACCTGCAACACCTGGTAAAAAACCTGGTGTACGCTGTTCACACCGTGTTTTTAATATACCCGCACTAAAAGACACACTACACACCAATATGCGCTTGACACCTTCGAGGCAGTAGCAGCACAAAAACGCGTCAGCGCGACGAAACCCTCGTACCGATTTTGCACAGGGAAAATGCTCGACGACAACGAAGAACTGAACCGTTTTGGGACGACCGAACCTCACCGTTGTGCACCACCACCACAGTACGCACGCGTGAATTTTCCCACTTACGCGCACACGTACCCGTGTTTACCCTTCTTTCTAGGTTGAAGATGATGGACCTTCCTTTCTTTCTTTTTTTTTTTTACGTTACCTTCCCGACCAATTTCTCCGGTGCGTACGACAGCGTCGACAACGGAGCTGCGTAAAATCTTAACAACGAATAAATAGAGAAAAAGAGAAGAAAATGCGTTTGGACGTGTTTCCGGATATTCGAACAGTACGGATTATCGGGGATGTTTTCACCCTTGACAAGAGGGGGTTGATGCTCACAGCATAAGCCAGGTGAGCTCATAACAACGCATGAGAGGCCATATTTGATTTCAATTCGGGGGTGCATGAGATGTATTTCGCATAGTTATTAGTTATTAAATATATTATGGAGGTTTAAATTCGTCAAATTTCTTCTTTTATTCTCATGTACATGTTTTTACTACTATGTACATTACTTATCGTAGGAAATTCAATTAATACTAATTGTCATCCTTAAACAGTAAAGTCGTACGGTTTGAAACTTTCACGGAAGTTTTTAACCATTTCATCCTCTTGCTCCTTGGTGCAGTTACACTGCCGCCAGTCCGCCTTCTCTTCGCAGTTTAGTAAATTGTCCGCACAAATAATCTCGCGCCCAAAGTGCAGCGGGAAGCCTTTCATCTGTCGCGTAAGCATCACCGTATCATCCGGCAGTTCCGCCACAAAGTAGGGTCCCCTTTCCGGCAGATCGCTGGGTGCACTTAACTTCGGTATCTTTTCCAACTGAACGCTGTACTCCTCACCTTTGTCCTCCAACACATGCTGTATCTTCCACGCTACATTATCGTCGATACCGATGGCGTTAATTTGCAGGTGGCCCGTTTTAAAGTTACGCTCGTAAAAGAACACCTTCTGATCGCGATCAGCATAAAACTGAGTTAAGGCTTGTTTGAACCGAACCAGCTCAGTCCACTGTGCCTCCGATAGCAGTGCGGCGCACTGAATGTGCGTGATGGACAGTATCAGAATATGCGTTTCAGTTATTGGGCCTTTCGCTAGAGCGAGATAGAAATGATCTCCAACCGATATGATCAGATGCTTCTCGATGCTGCCCGCCGAAAGACAGAACCAACACTTTTCCTGATCGAACGTTGGTCGGGTACGCTTCTGGCCTTGGTTGGGATCGTTACTGCGGCGTTTGTTCCGCCGATTATCATCGTACGAGTTCATATCGTAAAAGTACTGATCGTCCCGTTTTTCTTCCGTATTCGTGCCACCGCTTTCGGTTAACAGAGATAGATTTTGATAGGGGGATGAAATTTCATCCGTTGTTTTTTGTATCAGCTCCAGTATGCGCATCTTTTCGACGGGCATTATGCTCAGGGCGTAAATATGTTTCTTCTTTTCCGCGTTCCCGAAAGAAGCTAGCCCAACGAAGCGGGTTGCAAGCTCCATCTGAGTGTTTTTGTCCGGAAGATTTCTTTAGCATGAATCGTAATGAAAGGGTTATTTCAAGTCTTTTATAAACCAACGATTCTACTTACCGGTACGGAGGCGATTCGTAAAATTCATCATTCAATCCACAAAAATGGTACCTCGGTTTGACTGCATTTGCCAGCCAGGAAGCTAATTTGCAGCTGGTCTTCACTTTCTCTTGCATACCGAAAGGCCACTGCGACGTCAGCAGTATATCGATGCCTCTAAAATCACCCATATTTGCCTTGCTGGCCAAACAGGAGTCACGGACGGCAATGACGTCCGCTTTGCTATACGTCCACTCATTGCTTTCGGTTGCCGACTCCTGTGAACTCCCACTGATATAAGCAATTTTGAGCCCACCAGACGTTGTGTAAACGCCACGCTTGCCGAGATAGCTTAGGTTTGTACAGATGTCGCCATCCTGCGCTTCGGCATAGTACTGAACAAGGTCCTTGCGCGTCGGTCCAAGTATGTAAACTGGTGCAGCAACTGTCAACGGAAAGACATATGGACATTAAACATTATTTCACTACAATTACAGTTTTCATTACCTGATTTAATATTTCTTTTGTACTCCTGTAAAACCTCCATTTCAGCATTGTTTCCGAAAAAGTCGCCAACGCACAGCACCAAATCGAATGGGCCGCTCTTTTTGTTTACGTTTTCGATGCGCACGAAAAACGATTTCAGCTTCCCTCGTACATCTCCGCAAACCAGCCTGCAACAAGGTAAGCGTGCATTACAGAAAATGTTTTTAAATTCCTTCACAAAGATATAATCCAAAACATACAGCTTTAATTTTGGCTCCATTTCGGCTCAGTTTTCAGAGAAGCAAACGGTTAACTTTTGCAAACAAAACAATTCTACGAAGAGGTGGCGACTGACAGCGCATACTGTGATGATGGGTAGTGTTGCTTGATCAATATAAACGTATAGGAATTTTCTTTAGACCGCGGTTCATAGTGTTTTTTTCAAATGAAACACGTGTTATTTATTTTGGTAAAATTTCAATTGTTTATTTTAACAGCGTTTCCAATCAAAATTTTTTATTTAAAATAAAAAAATAAATCAGGTATTTGATGCGTACATACAAATTAAACTCTACTCATTAGTCAGAGATTGTCTCTTCTTTAGTTGTTTGCTCTGTCGAGGCAGTAGACGTTAAATCGTAGGCATAGGACGTTCGATAGTCGATCGCGTGTGCCTGAAACATATAATTACAAGGATACTCCAACGTAAAGTGAAACTTCAAAGTAGGGTTCAGTGTAGCTGTCGTCTCATCTGGTAAGTCTTGCCATTTTGTAAACTGGAATGCATATCCTAGCAGCTCCAGGTATCCGTTTACGCTTAGCTTTTGCCCATTGCATACAATTTCCCCATTTTTGTCTGTGGTGCAATTAATTTCTATTGCTTCATGATTGCTCACTGCAGCTTTTCCTTGCTCTGTGTAGCTTTCGGTTGCTTCAGTTTGTACATCATCGGTTAGTTCGACAGTCATACTTTGGTTGTAATTATATTCGTACATAGTTTCATCAAGCTCTTGTGATACAGTACTTTGTGAACTTTCATTAACTTGACATGTTCCAGTACTAGAAGATAGCATTTCGCAATCCAAACCATCGATTGTATTAACAGAGGCAGAGTCGACGGTTGGCTCACTTGCAGGATAATGATCAGGGGACTCAGTAATACCTTGAGGGATGTACACATCATCATTTGTATTTTCGCCTCCAGCAGTGTCACTTGTATTTTCATCATATAAAAGTGGTTTTTGCGTCAGTCGTACCCGTCCAGGAATGTCCCAAGCACCATCGTCCCACTCCATTTCGTCGTAGCCAGGACGAGATTTTGATTGTGGCTTGTCTGAACTCGATTTAAACTCATCTCCATTGGTTTCATAGATACCCGTTTCAGTACTCGACTCGTAAAAAGACTCTTCAACTGTACTTTGATGCTCATCGTTACATGCAGGCGTAAAATAAAGCTGTTCTGATGCAGTTGCTAAAGTATAAGACACTTCCGCCGTATCATTTTTATCGAAATCATATGAATAATCCCCATAGTCAGGAGTCTCCGCACTGATAATCATTTCATCTTCACCTTTGACTGCTTGCGTCGTGGAATAGCTTGCACTTGGCTCTCGTACCAGTGATTGTGCATCATCTAGATAGAGTGGTTGTGTCGTACCGTAGTACATTGGAATGCTGGAAGTGATCTTTGTATTGATTGCACTTATCACAGTCGTCGGTTGTGGATGCAATGTAGACGAGTCAATGTTATGTTGAACTTTGTACTGCTCAATAATTCTTTCATGTGGAATATACTCGCAGCACTGCAAATGTTCCGGAACGCAAATTTCCTTTTCGATGTTGTAGTACATTTTGTAAGGGCATCTGATAAGTATTGAGAGCATTTTTTATAAGAGATGATCTATAATGATTCTGCATACCACTTACTCATAGCGAATCTGATAGAAGGAACCATCCATGTTGGGAACACAGCGATAGTAAAGGGAGCAATCCTTGGCCGTTCGGAACTGGCCATAGACGAGACACTCGGGGAAGTACTCTTTGCTGAAGTTGTGCAGGATCTCTTCCTAGAATCAAAGGATTAATTGTTTGGGCGTAAAACTGTGGCCCTTATACTGCATGCAAGCATACCTGAGCTTCATAGCACTTGTTGGTGGAGGAGCATTTTTGCAGATCCGGATGGAAAAAAGTCCCGGGAGGGCATTGATAGACATACTGGTGGAAGTTGTAATTATGCTCCTGACATTTGAAGTAGAATGAACAATTGGACGGTATTGGGAAGAGTCCTGTGAATTGATAAAAGGAATTATATTATGCAATCGTTTTAAATTGATCCAAGCACAAATATGTTCTTACCAACTCCACTACAATCCGGCACAATGATGTTACAGTTTTGTGACTCATCGTGAACCTTGGTCGTGTTAGGTTGGTTCAGCGTCTGTACGATACAGCGTTTCTCTGTATCACTGAAAACCTGCAATAAATTGTGTGACGCAGCTGTAGATCGAAAGTTGAAGCTTTGCAACATTTGCTTACCGTATTGTCCGGACAAAGACCGATCATCACCCCATCCGGGTGGCATACGTAGTAAAAGTCTCGTCTACTAAAAGTATGCAAACCACTGTCGCCGTGAGCACATTTAGTAGACTGTAAAGAAGAGGATAGAAGATCAATTAGACTTTGGGGGATTTACGTCTCTCGAGATAAAGCTTTCTCTACTTACATGATCCATTATGACAAGAAACCCTCCACCGGGAAAATCACGACACTTTTGCTTAAGCTTATCGTAATACTCCAGCTTCGAACAGATGGTCTGTGGGAGGTAGCATTAATAAACACATTATTCGCTGGAACTTTATCAAACTGATTTTTTTTTCCATTTTTACCGCCTCACAAACGCCTGTTTCATTTTTCGTAGGTTCAACGGTAGTTCCACCAACAATTTTTGCACATCCAAAAAACAACACTACCAAACAAACACTTCCCATCCCGAACATCTTGCCTAATGGATGAAGCTAATTGTATAATATCGATGCAAAAGCACTTCAAAACTGAAGCATTCACAAACAAAATAAATAAACGACTGTACTTTGACTGTAAACAAAACTGCTCCACAAGAAGCGAACGTCTGACGGTAACTGGCGGATGGTTATGGTTAAACTTTTCCAAAAACTATAACCCACCGGTGTGTGTTGTGTGAATTAGTCACATTCCTTCGTAATGGTTTGTTTTTTGTTTGTCTCACACATTTGGCTTCTCATCGTGCTTGTTATGTCGGTGGAAAATTGTCATGCTTTTCTAGCAACAGAAGCTGCTTGTGACACGTTCGCTGCACGTTCTTTCGATGTAGAGATCGTGATATCTTTCACTTTGTAAGATCGATTATTAAAAAAAACACCCGCGATCACCATCAGAACAAAAATGGTGGAAATGAAAACACACTAGCGGAAACTTATGATTTGCTTAATTATTAAATTTTCTTCATAAAAAGTCTAGCTGTTAGAGACACAGTGCTAAGTATAATAAGGGGTTTTAGCGCCCTTGGGATCGCGGACACCCGTTTTAGTGTCGATCGACTAAGTTTCACTTAAGCCTACGATAGAGAAAAAGCGGACAGAAGAATTATAAGGATTACCTTTCATGCTGAAAGTCGAATAAATACAGAACAGCACACATCGCGTTTCTCATTCTCTGTTCCTCCTATCATACATCGGATAGCAAACCTCCACTGGCGTGCGAAGATCAAGTGCCCACGGTATACGGTATCCCTCCAGTACAAGTAGTAAAAGTATTAATGATTATAAAAATATGTCTTTACGAACTAGTTGCTTAACTTTCCACTCCTTCCTACTCTACATATGGTGCCTCTAACACCGCGATAGCTATGTTTCCTGCATGTTTGCAATATGAATCAACCTGTTTCGATCGTCACAAACGAATCGTTCGGTGCGTCACACTTCAATCACAGTACTTAACGTTATGAGCTTTAGTTTGGGTTTAGCTGTGTGTCTTTGTTTTTACTGTATGCTAATTCTAGCGTGCTTCCGATGAAGCTGAATGTGTAGAGTTGAAAGTGATCAGTGAACACTCGGCCTAATTGCTATAACCTTAAGCTGCTATACCCTATCTATGACCGCGGGCAAGGCGTTCTGTTGAAGTGGATCCAATCGTCCATCTGCGCAGGCATATTGAAATATGTTCCATGTGTAGTGTTTGTTGATCGTTCGATTGTCCTATCAAATAAATATGCGTCCCTTAGTGTTTTCCTTCAGTAGGAACATGCATGTATGTAGTGTTTCTTAGCTTTCTTAAGTATTTAATGAAAATCTACTTGCGCACTTAGCTCTCTTTGGGTGCGTTTGAATTGAAGAAATCCTATAATTTTACGGTTGTTGTTTTGTAATTCGATTCGTTTCCGTTAGGCTGCCGCGTAAACACGCAAACCATTTCTACAGCTTTAGACATTGTTGCCATCTTCCGTTTGGTCGACGGCTATGCTGCGCAGTGATCTGAAAAGAGGAGTCAAAGGGGGTTTATATTCTGCAATTGCAAGAAAAGTGTAAGAAAAAAAGATAAGAGAGAGAGAGAAGATCAGATGGAATTGGAAGGTACAGTTGATGGATAAAAAGAGAAACAGAGAGAGACAGAGAGAGAGAGAGAGAGAGAGAGAGAGAGGGATATAAAGATAGAAAGAAAAATAAAAATAAAGTGACGATCCATGTGAATCGAAAGATTACCAACCAAAACCTACCTTGATCGTTCAAACAGTGACGGATCGGTGTAGATCGGTTCACTCGGGTCATCGAATTCGCTTTTGGGTGCACCGGCCCTGGACAGTGGGTTCATTACCGGTATCTGGCACATACGCGACAGGTTGCTGTGAAACGATTTAAAATTGCATGATCATTCCCCCTAATTCATACGCTATTCCGCATTTTCTACCTACCCGGTGGCGAATGTTTTCTGTAGTCCACTTCCAAACAGTGACACACCCGGCGTACGTACATGCGCTGGTCCTCCCCGGCTTGCCGTCGAGTGGGTTCGACCGGATGCTTCAAACTGACTCCCAGCAGCGTTGTGCAGTGCGGACGGGCTAAACGAATTCACCGGCGAGCTACGATCGAGTGTCCGATTTTTGATGAAAACCTTCCAGTAGCTACGATACACGATACCGGCAGCAAACGTAATACTGATCAGCAGAATAATCAGCAGTATAACCGCACTGATCAACCCGTAATATTCGGCGTGCGTTAAACAAACGGACTCGATCGGTGCCACCATCTTCCGGGCGACCGTATCCTGCTGCATTTCTTCGCGCGATTGAAACACCTGCAGGGGACGGAAGTGGCGAGACTTTGAATTATAGCTTAAACCGTCAAACTTGGGTGTATGTTCCTGTGCCCTCCCCCGCAATACCTCAATCATTTCCCGCACTTGCTCTGGCATCTCGCCGGGGGTGGTGGTATCCGATTCTGCTGCTGCCGTTTCGCTGACGTCACGAGTCTTTGCAATGGTAGCGTTCTCGTTCACCATCGTACCGTTCACGATGGACACTACTTCGTCTTCGTCCTGGTCGTCGCTGCCAGCTACCAGTGGTTCGGCTGTACCGATCGTTTCCATCGTAGCATTTTCAACCGATCGTTTGCGACGACCAAAGGAAGGCTCTGAGCGTCCACTTGGTCCTGGACAGTATGCCTAAATTAATGGAAAGTAAATTGATTTCGAAACTTGACTAAGCTTTGCGGATTTTTTAGTACATCTTACCGGTTGACATCCACCACGACATGTTCGCACGGTAGCCTCAAACACGAGGAAGTTCGATTCCGGTATCTTGAAAGCGTTAAACCGTGCCTCCAGTGCGTCATTATCACGGGATCTTCCAAGCTCAGGGAACACCAAACTGTCCACAGGGCAGCTTAAATTACATCAAGAAAAGGTCCACACATTAAGCGAACTGCTCGTCTTACCGTCGAACATCGGTCTGCCAAGAGGCAACCCCTTACCCATAATTATCGATCAGCTGTACACTTCGTCCCGAGTATGGATCCCGTGCGACCACGTTCGTGGCGAAGATGTCCGTTGCGTGACTGTATCCGTCCTGTGACTCTAGCCGGAACGTGAGCGGATCACCGACGGCGATCGTTGTCGTTGGTCGGCCCTGATACAGAATCATCAATCGTACCTTGTTGCTCATCGAGTTCTCCGCCGGAAGGTATTCGATCGGGATCGGACTACCGGATCTGTCAATCGATTGAAAGCTGCGCTTGAGAAGCATGCAAGGAACGTTCTTTGTCTCGGCGAATCATGTTCGTGGCGTTTTGATTTGTTGGGCGGATGAGCGTTAACGCCATAACATGATCGGAGCAAAGTTTCTTTTTCTTTGGTACACATATGGTTAGTAGCTAGTCTAGTTCTAGTTACTTTGGATTTTTCATGCAAAAACATTACATGCACTTTTTAACGACTTTAAGGTAAACGTAGTCATGCATTGTATGACCTATCAGATACGTTAAAGGCTTTGGAAGATCATCACTTACCCTGCTCCAATGTAGCCCGAGGTAACGACAGCTTCCCCTGGTCCTCGGAACATGCAGGTCAGATTGAAGCGCTTATCACGTCCAGTTTGTACATTGTCCGAGAACTGTACCACTATGATGTTTGTCATCGTGTCACCGTACTGCAATTAAAAAAGGTATCAACTATTGCTCCTTTAATGGAATTGAATTAAAAATAGCTCCTCCTACCCGTTGCGTTCCACACTCGGGATATCCTTGTGGGCCACTTATCCTCAGGACATTGACCGTACCACCGTTACCACGGAAGAAGCACCGATCGTAGAACCCGTACGCGTAGATTCGTCCCACAAAGCCTTCCGGAGTACGCAGCGTAAACTCCATACCGTCCTCGTTACAAACCTGTCCAACTAATGTACCCAAAACCGAAGGCCAAAACGCGAAACGAAAATGCATTACAAAAATACAATTCCAACAGTTCCAAGATGTGTTTTATTTGTATCTCCAAACGTTCTTACCGTCCAGACACTCCTCTTGTGGTCCACCGCGTCCTGGCGTCCGTTCGTAGTAGTCGGCAGTGTCGCTCTCGAACATCTGCGTGCTCGGTACCTCCAGATCGCGCGAGTCCCGATCGCTCAGCTCACAGTTTCCTTCCGTCTCGTACGGTGCACTGTCTCGATAGTTGAAGCTGCGGCACATAAAGTCCCGCGCACCGGCACACTCCTGCTGGCAGATGCCGAGCGACGGTGCATTGATCACCCGGCGGATGTACTGTTTGCGCATCTTGCGCTTCGACGCAACTTGCTTGAATACGTCCGTATTGTCGCAACGTGTTTCGTACGGGCGCTGTGGTCCGTACCCACCGAACCCATCACCACCGCCGAGCGTATTGTCGTACCCGGTACCCGATGTGCCGTAGGGAATTTCGAACGGATATCCTCCACCGTCCGGTGCCATGCCGACTGCCGGTCGGCGGTAGCCGCGATCACGATCGGGAAATGCTGGCATTGGTGGTGGTGGTGGTGGAGGTGGTAATCGACCGCCTGCACTTGGGTAGTATCCACCGTACCGATCATCAACGTAACCGCGCTGTGGTTCATACCCTCCCATGTAAGGATCGTAACCTAGAGGTAAGGGGAAAACAACGGAAACTTAGAAGTGGTCCAGTATGAGCCTAACTCTTTGTTACAACTTCGTATGTGTTATTAAAGTGGCAAGTGAACATGGATGTACAGGCAGTATTGGAACAGATATTTACCCGTCGGACGACCCGGCCCGGTCATGTACTTGTGGAACGGTGACACATTCGGGGAGGTTGGATAGCGGCCCTGCGCACCGACTGGTTCCAGCGGATAGCGCGTTTCCGGTGACGGATAGCGATTGTTGTCGATTGGACGTGCCGGTGCTGGGTAGGGATCGGGTCCGTAGCCTCGATTCGGTGGCGCTCTGGACGGCACTACCGGATACACACCCGAACCGTACATGTGTGGCATGTAGTGGGGTGGAGGATAGTGCGTAGCTGGCGGGGCCATTACCGGGTATCGTGAGTCTGGGCGCTGAGAATGGACGGGTGGTGGATAGCGATTGTCCGGTGCCGGTCCAGGTGGGTACCGTCCCGTGTCCGGTTGTGTTGGTGGATAGCGTGCATCGGGAGGATAGCGCGAATCGGACGGATAGCGTGAATCGGTCGGATAGCGCGAGTCTGGCCGTGGAGGTGGATAACGATCCATTGGATAGCGAGAATCGGGCATCGGTGGAGGGTAACGAGAGTCGGAGGGGTAGCGGGAATCGGGTGGAGGAAGTGGAGGAGGAGGTGGATAACGCATAGGACCACCGGGTCCCGAATACATTGGGTCAGGATCACGATCTCCCGGATAGCGATCGGTTGGACCGTAACGATCGCCTGGGAAACGATTATCGTATACCGGGGGATACCGTCCAGCGTCGTAGTCACCGCCTCCGCTTGGGTAGCGATCCGTGCCAGGTCCAACTGGATAGCGATCGGTAGAGCCGGGATAGCGATCGGTCGGTGGATAGCCACCGGGGAACGATTCACCTGCAAGAATGTGGCAAGTGAGGAAGTGTGCTTAGTGTATTCCAGCACGGTTCTTGGTGCCTTTTTTTCGACTTCGATTGCATGTGGTGTGAGCACAAATGTTGAATAGTTTTATTAATAGGTTTATTTTATTACATACGTCATCTTTACTTTAAATCTCCACATACCGATTATTGACAAGGTGCAACGAATGTAAGTAATGTGTTCAACGCTTAACCTACCTCCATAATCCGGTCTCTGTCCCATCGGATACCGTTCGCCTTGTGGATAACGTCCCGGAGGAATCCTATCATCAGGTACACGATCCCGATCGCGATCGCGATCTGCAATGGGTACCAAAATGGGAAATAGAAATCGAAACACCTTTACAAACTCCAAAGCGTCCCGACTTACCTCCTCCATACGGTGGTCGCCAGTCCGTTGGATCCGGTCGTCCATTGGTCGTGTCCGTATCTCCCCCCACTAGGTGTGCTTTTAAGAAATTGCAACGAGAATCGGAATTCGCAGATAAAGCGGTTTGCGGGAATCGAAGGGTTGTGGAATAGCAGTATGTAGGGGTGTGTGTATACAGCAAAGCAGCGGAAGGATCGTGAAAGGATGGAAGGATGGAATGTGGAATCAATCAAAATCTTTACAGAGAAACAAAAAGAACACGATCCCAGCCCACCCCGGGGGCAGGTAGGAAGAGATACTCACGCATCAAATTCTCATAGTAATCGTAATCGGCATCGTAGATGATGCGCATACCGTCCCGCTGGTTGTAGCGGCTGAGACGACAGGTGCGGAACCGATCGCTGTAGACGGCCGACCGGCATTGGAAGCTCGTCTGCCGCAGGCATTCGTCAAGACACTCGCTAAGCGACCTGCCAGTGATTTCCGAGTGAAATTCACCGCCCAGCCGCGAGTTGCGATAGCGCTGGAAGGCGGTATCGGGCCGGCGGCCACTCGCAAACAGATGAGACGTGACGGAGTTGTCCGGATATTCGGAGCCACGCTCTGGGACGAGCAGCGAACAACGACAAAAAAGGACATTGGTTTGGAGGTTTGAAGTTACTACAAATTTCTGTTCAACGCAATTTCGCTTGTCTTGGCGTTTTAGGCACATTGGATTCCCGCTAAGGTTTTTTTTGTTGTTGTGTTGGTTCATTTGTGGGAAAAGCCGACATGATGTGGATAATATTGGATTAATGTTAAGATTTAAGGACACTAGCAACACCGATCATGTGAGTGGCCTTATTTGATATGTTCCGAGAGTTGGGAAGGAAATCGCTGACAGGGCAAATGGAGCGAATGCTTTGGCGGGCCTGTTGGATGAGGTCCGTCGTCTCAGCAGCCACCAGAAGGTAGGTGGAGAAATAGTACAATAATACACATATTGACCTCCAAAAATTTGACGCAAGGTACTACGGGAAGAGGAAGCATTTTACGCACCCATTTAGATGCGTACAAACTACAGTGACGAGGGATAATGGGTCAAATGGGCTTAATGAAGGCATGCGTGCTGTCGAATTACTTAAGCTTATTACTGAGAGAGATAATAAAAAGGGAGCAATTAAGCGTGCGTATGGACCTTTTCGATCGTACTACATCAAGAGTGATAATGGCAGTGAAACTATTTCCACCACAGGAAGAGCTGAACCTTGACGGGGAGAATCCAATGAGCTCTAAAACACCGCAGTCCGAGCCTAAACCCGGAACAAAGTAGGGGGTTTAGGCAAGCGAAGCGCAAAGCGAGGGTTAGCCATTACTCCCAGTTCGGAAGCAATGGCGTTGTACTTACGATTATCCAGACACACCAGATCGTAGAAATGATGCGTCGGGCTGGAGCTGATGCTTAGATCGTCCTTCTGCGAGACAGAATCTTCCTCCGACAGAATACACTGCTTCGTCTGATCGTCAAACTCGATCGAGCGGCAGAAGTACTTTTCCGCCCGCAAACAGAGCGATTGACATTCTTCCAGAGTCATGTTGTTAAAGATTTCCACCTCGAATGGACCACCGAGACGTTTGTTCTCCTCTTTTACGTACACGATCAGTCCATCGCAACGTCGTTCCGCGTTCAGGCAGGTGTTTTCCAGATAATCCGAGTTGGGATCATCCTCTAGCAGTTCAGGATGCGTACGCCGTGTGAAACGACTCATGGCGCAACTGCGCAGCGTCGAGTCATAGTTGGCCGAACGGCATACAAACGAAAACTCGTTCAGACATTTGTCCTCGCAATCGGAACGATTCGCAGCAGTTACCTCCTTGATGTCGGACACCGGGAGCTTCAGTTTCTTTCGCGGATGACGCTCAAACACGTACCGTCTGCTGGGACATTCTCGATCGGGGCGACTAGCTGTTGGGTCGGAAAGATACAGCGTATGTTCAAAAGCTACTGGGGAAAGACAACTTGCCATTCTACTTACATGTGATGCAAACTTCCGTAAAATGTACACTGTTCGGTACGAGCATCAAATTACCGATACCTTCGGGAGCGGCCTGTTCACGCGTTAGATAGCACGTCGATTCCTCATACTCAACGCTTCCACTGAAGGAGGCAATTCGGCTGCCAGGCTGAAAGTCGAAGCTTGTACACGCCCGTCCAAGATTGTTCGATGCGGTACGATCACGTAAGCACAGGTCCTGGCATTTCTCCAGCACTCGAAACGGTGGTGCCGAATCACGCACGACGTCATCGTCGAAGCCTTGAAGCTGTTGGTTCGGAAGTCGCTCGTACAGTACGCGTCCCTGGCCGTTGTTGCAGGTCGTCTGGCCAAGTACTAGGGCGAACCGGGCCAGCAGAACTACTACGATTAAATCCGATAGCCCCGGTAGGAGCTTTTGCCTTCTACGCATAGCGAACTCGAGCAGCAACCGCTGCTAATTCCACCCGGTGGAACTCAGCGTTCGATTAGCAATGATGATGGGATTTGAGCTGATTATTTTTGCTTTCGGAATGTACCGATAAATATACGTTAGGAATGAGGGGAAAAGGGATGATCGAGTAGTTAAATGTTTCGGCTCTGGGGTGTATTAGGTGTCGTTCGAAGGTGTTGGCCTAAACAGAAAGTTTTTTCTGCATCTTTCGTGCATGTCACCACTTCATATTTTGCAATGAGCTGAAATAAAAATAATTTGTTCAGAAGAATTTTAATAAATGAATAAGATCGATCAAATATCCTGTCTTGAATACTTTAAGGCGCTTTCGTCTGCTTTGTTACGGAAACTTAATATTTTTAGCCGTAATTTAATAAGCTTATATTCTAGACATAAATGGTGCTTCTGTTGTGATTGTTGTCCACGCGGATGCGCAAAAACTTTCCTTTTCCAGCCCACGTCTCCTGCCCCTCCTTCGTTACAAATTTTGCCAACCGTTCTGCCCACAACAGCAACCGCCGGTTGGGAATAAAGCGATAGTTACAAAAAGAACCGTACCAATCCCGTACCAAGAAAAAACCTGCCATTCTATGCGCGTAGAGAAATTTTCCACCGCCACCTACTACCGATCCTGTGTCGGGTGCGTTTAACTTAATTCTGTTGTTCCACCCATCCCTCTCCCGTGTCGATGGCTTCCACACTTAAAGAGCCACTTAGATGCGATCAAACGCGACCATTCTAAATGAGGTGGCGTTTGGGGGGAAGTAGGCAAAGGGTCAGCATTCGGTGGCCTTTTGGTACGAGTACTGTTGAATTGTTTGCGGTTAGACCGCGGTGTGCGTTACGAAGAATGGTTCACAAGAGCGCAAAAGAGAAAAACCGGAACCAACTTCCGCTGCTGATCGGAACAGTTGATTTGTCACGGTATATGAGTTTCAAAAAACCATACAGCGAGGTTGTAGTCATACGAAGGGCAGCATTAGGGAGAAAGAGAGAGAGAGACAAAAAAAGAACCGCAGAACTAGGGAAAATGGGCTAGCACCTCCCATTCGGTGGCCTCCCGTGTTGATTGCGTTTGAAACGAGCGGGTGTGATGATCGTGTGTGTGCGACCGTGCGGTAGCGAAAGGTACTCATGAAATGTAATTATTGCTTTGGGTTTTCCGAATCACTTCGCGTTTGGTGTGTGTGGAGCGTTGCTGTGGTCAAATGAAATGCCGTTCTGGAGCCCAAAAAGTGATCATGGTTGGGTGGTGGCTCGATGGTTTAGAATATTGCCGAGCAACTCGAGCGTGATCACTGAAAATTGGACCATCAGAGCTCAGAATCTCTGCCTTTGCGCGTGTTATCAGCAAGGGGAATTTCGAGCGAAGGACAGAAGGCACAGACAGACACTACTTTACCACTGATTGAGGTCAACCACAAACTCACAGATTCTGATTCTGATCGAACAGCTCGTGTGTAACGACTGCACAACCCTCTCATCGTGTCTGCGCGTGTTAAATGGATATTGCGTAGAGTCGGGGAAAAAAATCACCATTAACTGTTGTGAGGTCGCGTGCGTTTGTGGTTTTTGATCAAATTAGGTTTTCCTGCATTACGATACGTGGTGATTTGTGTCGATCGATGAGACAATTGGAAGGTGTGACAAAATTAGTCGAAAGGTGTTTTCTTTTATGTACGCTTCATTTTTCCACGAGTGGACACAACTATTTAAGAGCTTTGGGGAGAAAGGCAACACGCGCTAGATGTGGTTTTCTTTGCATGAGTAATTTTCCGAAATTAGGCAGAGGGTGTTCAGCATATTAAATAATTTGTTAAATAATATAAAAACAAGTGGAAACTTTTTCTCTTTCTTTCAGAAAACAAAATATTTCTAAAGCTTTGCGAATGTCAAACGGCTTTCTGGAGGAATGACAAAAAAATAGAAAAAATCTATATTCAATGTTGAAAATCTTTATCCAAAATAGATTTTCCTAAAATTTGTGTTCATAAATGAATTAAAAAAGCTACGCCCTTTGAAACAAGTTTCAATTTCTCATAACTGATTTAAAAAAAAAACATTGCAAAGAACTGACTATACAGATGACTGACATATGTTTTTAATGTAAAAGTATATTATGCTTTTAACAAATAAATTTCATCTTATGGTTTTGATATTTTTGATCATTGAAGTCAATTCTAGGTCTAAGATCTAATTATATTAGAATACTATTAGCTAACGTCTTACGGCTCTTGACCGCCTAAAGATATGCAAAAAGTGCCCTTTCACTGTTATACAATTTAAAAGTAAAATATGATTGACTTAATATTCACTTATGTTTTAAAGTAATTAACATCATTTTCGAAACGCCATAGACATATAAGATCAGTTAGTTAGAGAGTCATTTTGTTGGCTTTTCCATCAAACTCACAAGCTTCACAATTCACAGTCAATTATTGTTGTATTAATATTATTTAGACACATTTTGCTCACCTGTTAAATACAACACACTGTGGCAACAAGTGGTTGTAGCGACTTGCGTTCACAATTTAAAACACTTGTTATCACTGTTTCTGTTGTTAATCAGGCAAACTCGGCTATGCAGACGATGATGATGACGATGTTCAGGTGTCACGAAAAGGTACAAGCACAATTTTATTATTAGCGATTACTAAATTTATTAGTACAACAATAGGTTTAGATTTTTCACAGCACAGAACACATTATGCAGTTTATAAAATCATTCTATAACTCTCAATTGCAGCACAAAACTAATATAAAACTCAATGAAGAACTTTGTGAAGAACGCTTGCGAACTTTGTCACTACCTGACAGTTTGTTTGCTGGCTGGTTCAGTCCCATTCGAGTTTGCACTGGGTTATGCAAACGATTGTGTAATCCAACGTTTAGCCAAAAACTGTCAAGAATCGATTCCACTCGCAAAAACCTGCCGAACTTTAAGCTTCAGCGCAAATAAACCGTTCACAGTGAGATCTCGTAAAGCACTGAATATCGGGCGGCAGAATATTCTGCCTATAATGTCCCCATTTTTCCAACCACCCATAAAAAGCAAATTAGCTTCTGACCCCAAGCGGGTGATAAAGTGCACGCAAGAAAGGGATGGAGGATGCGTGTGTGTGTGTACATGAAATAATACAACATAAAAAAACAACACACACTCAGTAACCATTTAATGCTACAGAGCTGATGTGACGCACTGGTTGCTGATGGTTTTTTTTTGTTGATCGTCCATGGTGGACAGTTTTACATACAGACAAAAACGGTGCGGGAGGAAAAGATGGAATGCATTATCGTTGCGCTGGACGCTGGTGTTGGTGCGACGCAAGTCCGATCTGCGCGTATGATCAATTGTGATCTATCGCGACAGGTTGAACGCTTCGTTGACCTGGACCATCTATCTCTCTTTTTCTCCCATCCCGGGAATAGACAGTGGGAGGTGATGAAATGGAAATGCGATTTTTATACACACGCGTCAAGAGGAGTGGGGAGGAAGGTAAAAAAAGTGCGAACGGGACCCGGGCTTGGGGACAGAAAAAGCGGAAGCTCTTTTGTTGCACGCATCCGGAAAGCTGCGTTGTGTGAGAGCGTGTGAGCAGCGAGGGCCACTGCATCGGCGAGGGTGACGAATTGGATTGGAAACTGTTTGGCTGGCTTTAAGCCAGAGTTCAGCGACGTGTTCGAGCAGGCAATGTATTGAGAGAAAAGTTTTTACCCCGAACAAAGGTGATCGCTTAAAACGTGTCCGTGATGGCCAGCGGGAAAACGCGTTTGGAGATGAGTTGGGATCAGTTTGTAGGTGTTTCTGCTGGTTGTTTTTTTTTTTCTCTCTGAATAATTGGACAAACTTTAACCGATGTGGAAAAGGCTATTTCAGGGGAGGACACATTTCGCATTTGAAATGATGTCATAAATGATGAAAATGTTGAACGATGGTGGGTAAACTTTTTATTTAACTAGGCATGATTCCTTCTATTTTATGTGCTTGTTTTGCCTTTTTTAAATAAATAGACATGTCAAACAAATTAAAGGTTAATTACACGAAAGATATGAAAAAGTACTTTAAACGACGTAGTGCGTTTATGCAAGTGACATTATCAAATAAGCGAGTCTTTTATCTTTCTATGTCATGCTGACATAACACCGGAGGAAAAGAGAACAAATCTATAAAAAAACACAAATCATCATTACGCGATGAGTTATCGCCAAGGTTAGATCCAGCATTCCAACATTCAGAATAGCACAGAATCTGAAAATCCAAAAGCCGTTCGGTTTGTATAAAAAGAAGAAAAGAAGCGGAAAGAGAGACCGAGCAAGAAAATCAACTCCTTTCGGAAGTGACCTGCTATTGCACGGAACCTGATAAACATTATACCTCTTCACCATTTCTTATGCAATTGACAACGATTCTCGATGCCTTGAAAGCAACGAAAAACAAGCTTACGCATCGCAATTTTGTATTTCCTGTATCTACGGGCGAGACATGTTCTGTTCCTAAGGCAAGCAATTGAATGCAGGAGAAGAAATAGAAGCCACGCTTCGCATCGTCGTTTGTAGCACGGGACGAGCCGCTAGGACAAGTGAATCATTTAATTAGCATTTTCTAGCTGGCCGAGATATGCACCGGGGATATCAATCGAACTGTCTCTGAAAACGAAGAAAGGAGAAGAGATTCCTATTTCTTTTTTTCTAGCTTTTATCTGTCTTTTGGAACGTTCGGCTTGTATCAGGGTGGCTATAAATCTGTTTCGCATCGAACGCTGTTGAAGTTGAATGTACGATTGTAATCATTTGTGAGCGTTGCAAGCGCATTGCAAAAAGAAGGGCCTTTTTCGTACCATTCTCGATAAGATTGTACGTCGTGTTCGGTGTGTCATTGATGGGGCGGTGCTGAGGATCGTAGATCATGACAACTTGATAACTTACTCGCCATGTTACTTGCATTGTGCATGAAGCAGACGTTTGTGGTTAAGATTTTTCTAATGCGCTTCGAGAGGAATTTCTAAAGGAGAGCAGTTAACATATTGAGGCCTTCCGTTCATTTTCTAATCTAAATAATTACAATTCAGTGCTACCTCAAAGTCCTTCACAAACAGTGGAGTCTCCGTTTGAAATCAACCTCCCTGGTGTAAAATGTGGAGCAAGATCATTGTAGCTAAAGTTTTGAAGCATACAAACAACGTATTGAAATTCCAACACATAGTGACGGTCAAATCGAATGCACCGAGCGGATGTTTGGCAGACCGTTCGCTTCTCCATTAGAATTGGACTCACCAAAGAGTGGACTCAGTGTGGTTTAACCGCAATTTGAATGCTTTTAACCAGCGTCACCAACAGGTTGCTGGCTTCACACATTGATCACTATCAATCGTACAACTCGCGCGGATAGTTCTAGTGGGACACCTTCACGCTGGGTCACTCTGTTTCATGGTGTTAATTTTCTATTGCCGCTAGACCCACGGCGGTGTACAGCGCCGCTGTTTCGGGGCAGTCAGGTGCGAAGGTCATCCATGGGTAATGTATCCGAAAATAATAAAAAGACCCAAACAACAACACATCTAAACAACTGAAATAGTTTGGATGCTGCACCGCGGGACCACAATGGCATTGTAGTACACCCAGTGTACGGGGTGATTTGCATTTAAAGCCTTCTGCTCAACTTATTCCAACCCTGAACTCCCTGCAATGATTTATTTGTTGGACCCGGACCCCGACTGGGAAAACAAAGCCAGCGCAACCAGGACTGTCATACACTGAACTAGTCGATGGTCAACAAACTTTTATCGAAGATCTCAATAAATTTGGGCTCGACAGTAATTCCGGGGTTTTTTTCGTGCAAGTTTTTGGTTGGTTGTGTTGGATGTAAATCGCGTACAATTGTGAGCGAATGAGGGTTTGATTAGATTCACATTAGCAACCATTTTTGACGAGAGGTTCAGGGACCTCCAAACAAATGTTGCGCGTGACTGGAAGGCCATTGGGAAGGGTTACAAAGAAGTTGTATAAATTTTCTGTTAATGGAATCAATTCAGACATGCTTTAGAAATAACGATGACTTTGAGGATCTTTTGAGTGAAGGGTTTTCGTTTAGAGAGTCAAAATTTAAATTTTATCAATGATAATACACATTTACACGTGCTTAAATCTCCATCTTCATGTCCTCGAACTTTTCAAAGCTCGTAAACTACGTTTCCTCCCATACCTGCCATTTATGTACAATCTGTAAATAGTCTGTAATGAAACATTACTTGAAATGAAATTTTTTATTACAAAGGATTGAACAAATCGAATATTTATGTCGCATGATCATTGATCTCGTCCAGCTTTCAGTAAATAAGGACGAACGATAACGATGCTCTATTGATAACTTTACATTTTTTTTACTATTTCTGCTTAACAGCAGACCTCAGCTCAGCGTACATTGTTTGCCATCTGGTAAAGAAGCCGATAAAAGGAAGCTAAAAAAGGCACCAAAAAGCAGAAATAGGTTCATTAAAGTGTACCGACGCCACAATTACTTTGAACGGGAACATCAATCAAAAATGGTAGAGTGTTAAATGTACCACCAACCTCTTGAAATGGTCCTCACTAGCAAAAAACAAACGATCGGGAAACAAAAACCTCATCACAGGCAGGAAATGCCGGATGCGAGGGAAATCAAACCAATGTGAGCGGCCCTCAAATGCCCGCTCCCGGCGTGTCCCGTGTGCATGCAAGAAAACAAAACGGGACCATCTTGAGCGAATTCCGGCGAACACTATGCCGCTTGACGTCGTTTGGGGTGGTTATTGTGTTTTGTTTTTGGGATGGCCGTCTCAGTTTGACCCGATGGCTGTTTTGCGAATCCTCGTGAAGAGGTTTCTGAGCTGCTGCGTTTGCCGCGAGGTTAATCGACACTACTTGGGTCGATACGTTGAAGTACTAATGAGCAGTATTTGTAAGAGGATTTGAAAAAGGAGCGATGGACAAAGTTGAATTAAAAACGAGGAAATGTGTCATTTATCATTTAATTACGTTTTAGAAAACCAGTTTATTTGATGAACACTGGTTGAAATCTCTTTTACAAACTCTTTTCGATGATATAAATATTTCTTTCAAACTAGAAGGCGAATAACCTTCCTTTTTGAATTGGAATGCTCTCACCACGCTCCATGATATCTAATCATATAATCTAACACCATGTTCCGTAGCCACTCGATCACCGTTAGGCGAATTCTTATCCCTCAAACGCTCCTAGGAAATAGGCGACCTAAAAAAATAGCATTTGACTATGGTGCAGCACGGTGCACCTTAAACCGGCCAAACGAAGGGGGAGCACGGCATTTGTGGTTTTTCACGGCACGAAACGACGAACGTGCTGTTAACAAATAAATTATGATCAATATATGAACTCGCGTTGAATGGTGGATGAAACTAGCCGACCGCAGCATCAACTGGACAACATAAACGCACCGTAATGTGTGTTTAATGTACGTCGTGTACGCTGGAACGCCGTGTGCCAAAGTGGAAAATCTAGTCAGACAGGGTCGAAACGGATGAAAGACGAAACGGCAAACAAGCTTTTTTCCATCGACTGGTCCCAGAGAACTGGATAAGTGTCGGAGCTCCCAAACTCTCTTTTGACTCTGACCTTAAACTGAAGTGATGCAAAGCAAGTTTTGTTTTAGTGGCGATAATACCGGGCCGTCCTCGTTATTTGCATGCTGCTTTAAGGAAGGAGAACAAGTGCGGTGCACGGTTGTTTGGGATGTTTGAAGCATCTTTCCCAGTTTTACACGCTGTTCCAGATGCACCCGGATCTGTTAGCTCATTTAAGTTTGAACAGTTAATTATAAGTTTGAAATGTATGGTGTTCGAGCTTAGAGAGCAAACTCTAGGCATGATGTTTTGAAGTGCAGTTTTTTACGTTTAATGTAGAGTAGCGCAAAATGGTAAGCTCTTATAGAAGTCCATAGCTTGAACATGTTCATTAATTGCATACAATGATGAAATTTCATTTCAGTTGTGGGCTAAAATTTCAATATCCTGTTTGGCTCATATTTAATTTATTTCTATATGTATTTATATTTAATTCTACAAACATTAAAATATCAAAATTCTAAACAACCTTCCTTTATGAACCAAACTTTCGTGCCATCAAGTACTTTTTCAGGATGCACGAACATAATTAAGCAATCTGATGAACAAAACCACATATTGATTATTCTAAGCTGCAGCAAAAACAACAGTTTTTCCCATGTTCGGTAATCCACAACAACGATTAAAACCATATTTCAACACATTATGGACCAACGCAATCTTTTCTCAAATGGCCGATTTGTATCATTACATCCACAAGAGCGCACAAATAACCTGGGAAACTTTTATCCGTCCTAGCAAATTCATGATTATTCGAAGAATTTTCCAGTCGCGGCTGGGTAATATGAGTATGATCATAAGCGTTCAATTGTTTATACTCAACCCCGCAAAGCCTCACATTGATTGGCAGTTTGTTGCAACGAACGGAGGAAAATTCAAAAGCCACATAAATAAACCGATCTTGCGCGACATAGGACATGCGCGTTCTTCTCAGACAACGCTTAGATGGGAAGAGTTACGCATGGAGCTCTCCCAGCAACGCACCGTCGATGAGCAGTTTTCCCAGGGGACGCAATAAATTACCCTGATTGCTCACGGAATGAATTACGACGAATCTTCATGCGCCGCTCCCGGTTGAATCATATTTAGTCGTCTTTTTTTTTGGTTTCATTGCTGTCAGTTTGTATGCATGCTCAGTTGTAGTGTTTTGTCCATACAAACCATGCGGTACGACCATAAGCCCCGGCGCAGATGAAATAGGTAACGCTCGACTCTAATGAAATATTTATGAAGTTTTCAATTTCTTCAATTGTCCATCGGACGCCCCCTCGGGAAACGGATTTGTCTTGGCAAGCCGGGCCTCACAGTTTGTACCGAAGCTGCGCAACCGGTTGCGAGACAACAGCAACGCGTCCCGTAGCCCTGTGCGTACATTATGGGGCGGTAGGGCTCATTTTCTTCACCATCCCCAACATGGGTGTCCGAGCGTCGCCGCTTTTACTGCCAGCTCATTTCCACATAAAGTCACGCGGTCGTGGGACAAACCGTATCGGGGATGAGCCTTCTTTTGCATTTCTTTCGAAATCGGAGTTGGACCGATACCAAAGCAAGGGTTACTTCAGTGCAGTGTTACATAGTGCACTTGCGTTTGGCAAGCTAGTTGAAGCTGCTAGTGGGACTGTAATAAAGTGCGAGAGTAGGACAGTGATCTAAATGACAAGTGCGTATTGCGAGCAGGTGTCATTTCACCTGTTTGTTTATCGTGCCGATAGGAGATTAAGCGTGACGGTGATCGGTTGGGAAGTTTTATCGCCTTCGTTACCTCAAGTGTGATGAGGCGTAAAATATTGATTGCTTGTTGGTGCGGTGGGAATGAAGCAAGGTTTCCTGGCTTTTATTGCATTGAAGTCTTTGATACGTTGAAACACGTTGAGCTCAATGAATGATATTTTTAATGAGTTGTAAGTTTAATTTACTTTATCAGAAGAATTTATATAAATAAAACATGTATACAATGTTTCCAATGTCATTTAAAGCGAAATTATTATTATTTATCGTTTCATTCTATTCATGCTAGATTTGAAACCAGCAAAGGCAGAACATTTCAAAAATGAGCTCAAGCGTGAAATTCGATTCAATTGCGTTAATATCTCTGCAATGCAATGTCACCATATGTCGCGCAATCCATGTTGCCTTCGTAATAACATTCAACTAGAATAATTAATTTCCCTACAAAATTAGGTCGAAACGGACACCATACCAGAGGAGCATGTGAAACAGAATCAGACGAGAAAGGATCGCCCCTCCGCGGTTCACTTTCCCAGTCTGCCATAATCCGAACCAACAAAAACCTAACAACAAGGATAACGGTTTCAAGTAACAGGCTACAGCCAGTGCTTAATTTTTGCATCTATCTTCCCTATTGCCGTGCGGATGTTAGACATGCCAGCGTCCAGCGTGAAGATGGGACAAGAATTCGATCCACTGCTAGGCGCTGAAAAATGTTGTCCGGAACCAGTTCCTCGGATTCAGGTTGATTGTGCCCGGAGCAACTTTTCAACAGGGCCAGTAGCGGGAAGAAGTGACTGTGTATGAAATAAATTTGCCTGCCTGCTGGATGCTGTGAATCCCACTGGATAGGTGCACCGATTTTTCCCGGTTTTGAATTTCCGGTTTCCACATATTAGTGGGCCACATACACGAAGGGGTATGCAATTGCATCGCAATCGAGGAGGTTAGCTAAAAAGTTGTCTTTAACCAGCGCCGATTGTGAATGTTTTTCGCCTGGTGAGAGGGATGGAGCGTAATTTTTCTTCTCCTTTCAAATAGTGGGGAGTTTTCCCGTTAAGCTGCCCGTCAGTCTTTGGTGAAATAATCTGGCGTTTGGTAATGGACGAAGCTAGAATGTGGTGTTGCGTGTGTTGAAGCAGCAATGATGACATAATTAGGGACCGGTACCTTGAAAGTGGACCAAATGCGATTTCCGAGCTGTAATCGAGCTTTTGGGAGAAAATTATTGACCAGAGCTGGTCGTTTTGGGGGAAGGTGGTAATGGGAGTAGTTTAACCTCTTAGATGCATTAAAATTTATTAGACTTTTCCTAAATATACTGGTTACACTGAGGACGTCAATTAGAATTAACAATATGATATATGAAACAGTGCATTAAGAGATGTAAATCCTCAATGTTGCTCCTTCAAGAATACACAAACAAAGGATTAAATTCACCGTTCAATAATGAGTGCAATTTGCACTGTTTCTCGATCATAATTTACGTTCCGTTTTCAGGTATACCGCTGATGAGCTCACATTACAGCATTATTCTGGTGCTGTTGATGCTGTTTAAAAATAGACCAGTGTTCTCCGGACGTGTCGATGCCAGAGTAAGATCCATCCCACGAACCAACGGATTACCATCGCTTCAAATGATCACCGAAAATGATCTTCGGCAGCGGTTACATTACCGTAGAAACCCTTACCTTCCTGAATTACTTCCCTGGAACAACATATTTTGTGTCGGGGTGGCTGAAGAAAGGGAGAAGCAATCAACGCACAATGTCGGTATCCGCATGTATTACATCGCAATAAGTTGCTACTTACCGATTTACTTTATTTCTTTTCCGAACAATTGTTATTCTGGTCGATGGGAGAAGGGTTGACCGTAGGAGAGATGGTAATAAAATGTAATGATCATGCTATGGGTTTTCTTTTATGAGTGGCTTTTGGGTAAGCTTCAATAGGGGAAGTGATAGTTTAGAAGCGATGACGTCATTGAAGAATTTAATAGAAAGAAAATACGTTTGGCCCATTTCATATTTTACTTTACGCAATATTTCCAATTTTTACTGGAATCCAACATCCGCACAGGAACAGGGAACAGCTGTGACAAAGAAGGTACAAAAATCGTCCCAAAGTGGAAGATACAAAACACCGATAGGGCGTTATGTCGTTATCAGGTTGCGTAATGGCTGGATAAATTAAATCATTTTAAATTGCTTTTCTTCTACCCGCACGACACACGCTTCACTGGCGACCCTCGTGAGACGTTTTTCCTGAGTGATGTGGGGTAGTATAGTGGTCTCTTTCTTTAAGTGCTGGAACTCACCGGCTTGTTGGGCATGAACATAGGGTTCGGGTGAATGTTTACGAAGATCGGGTTCGTTGGTCTGCTGGAGCTTGCTAGCGATGGTTCATTTCGAATGGAGAAGACGTCGAATGCAGACGTTATGAAGATTGTTCTGAATGGTTGTTGATGCTTATGGTTGTTCTTGGGAAATATAAGCTTACACAAATTCGCTTTAAAAACAATATATTCCAATTGATAAATATTTGAGTGAATAAACTAATTGATGACATAAAATTAATAATTCCTACCAATTATATTTTTTTAACAGCATACTCAAATACAGAATGAAATAATAAAAAAAATTTCAGCCTTTAACATCAACACTGATAAAATAACCGAGGTTCGTCTCTTATCGTTGCAGTCTTTTGATTCTATCATATCACGCCAGTGCTCACACCAGAACAAAACTTTCTGCTACCGAGCTTTTTGAGCAAAAAGAAATGAGAAGCAACCCCCAAGACCTTACCCCCTCCCCATTCCTCCAATGGCCGTCACTCACAGATGAACCACGAACGAAAAGAAACGGCAAGCGCCAACAGAAGTGCGGAGAAGAAATGAGAAATCATCGCGTTTGCCTTCTTGCGTACACCTTCTTCACGCGCGTGTAAATCTCACCACAACCACCTCTTGCTACATACCCCTTTCGTATTCTCCCTTCCTTTCCAGCCCCCCTGTTTGACTCAGGTGGCCAATCGGTGTCTTCTCTTTCCGTTTAGCCGCGTTCGCGTCCGAGCTAGGGCACCTTCTTTGGCATCGTCTTGGCGCACCCGTCTGCATTCGCCGTTGAACCAGCGGCCTTGACGGACTTTTTTGCTTTCTTGTCTGTGCCGACTCTTTTGTGTGGTGCGCTTGGTGCGCCCGGCATTATCATCGTTCGGTCCATGGGAGGGGTTAGTGTCGCCCGGATCGTGATTTCCTTCCGAAATTGGTAACTTCTGCGAAATTTGCGTACGGGGTGTGATTTTGTGTGTGAGCGTATGTGTGTATCTGTGATTTGATTATCTCCATTCCGGTTGGTTTCGTTTGTTTTCGCTTCCGTTTTCGAGAGCGTGTGCATTCGCGTGTGTTGTTATACGGGAGCATATCACGATCGAATCCGCTTCCGCCTTTTTTGGTGATTTATTGATCGTTAGGCAACAAAACGAAAAAAGGAAAATAGAAAAAAAGCAAACATCCTCAGCAAACATAAAAAAAAGAAACATAAACAAGCGAATGTGTCGCCAAAATTGCAAGCCTAATTTGAATGTGAAAAGTGAAACGTTTGTGATTGGAGAAATTTCTCCTTCTTAACTTCACGACTTTCTGCGAACGTGTGATAGTGAAATTCAAATCATTACTGTGTGAAAGAACAAAGTTCTACGTGCAATCACCATTCCTAAGCGACCAGTTTCAGTTTCACTTTGAATGCACCTTTGCTACGTGTGTGTGTGTGTGTGTGTTGTTTATAAGGAATATTTTTCTCACGACGCACATTTCTTCATTCCCTCTGCAAGTGCATTGTAATTGCAGCAGTCCAACAACACGCACCACAGTT